>CANYBF010608311.1:0-96288 GCA_948192965.1 Dalechampia spathulata
AATTTCCTCAAGGTTGAAGAAGCCAAGAGGATAGGAATTACCTATGAAAATGAAGAAGGTTGGCTCAAAGCGGTTAACTCCCAACCAAGTATATCATATGGGACTGCTCGTAATGTTGAAGTGAAGTTAGGGGATTGGCGAGGTAAGATGGATTTCTCAATAGTACAGATGGATGACTATCCATGTGTATTGGGAATTCAGTTCATGGATAAGGTGAAGGCCGTTGCCATACCCTTCGCCAATACCATGTACATTTTAGATGAAGGTAATCCAGGCATGGTGCAATTGACACGAGAAAAGCCTCGGTCTAGCATGCTCTCAGCCATGCAACTGTCGAAAGGAGTTAAGAGGGCTGAACCAACGTATTTAATGGCTATCAAGGGGGGAAAAGAGTTTCCATTATCCAACGTTCCTAAGGAGATTGATAAAGTCCTAACAGAGTTCAAGGATATCATGCCAAATGAACTACCAAAGAGGTTGCCACCTGAAAGAGAGGTGGATCATAAGATTGAATTGGAACCTGGTACAAGACCCCCATCTGCTGCACCTTACCGAATGGCACCTCCAGAGTTAGAAGAGCTACGACGACAATTAAAGGAGTTGTTGGATGCAAGATTCATCCAACCATCAAAGGCTCCTTACGGTGCACCCGTTCTCTTCCAAAAGAAACATGATGGGTCATTGCGGTTGTGCATTGACTATAGGGCACTCAACAAGATCACTATAAAGAACAAATATCCCATACCCAACATCGCTGATTTATTCGATCGCCTTGGAGAAGCAAAATGGTTCACCAAGCTGGACTTGCGATCAGGTTACTACCAAGTGCGCATCGCCAAGGGGGATGGGCCTAAGACTGCTTGCGTTATAAGGTACGACTCTTACGAGTTTTAGTCATGCCTTTTGGACTCACAAATGCATCAACAACATTTTGCACATTAATGAACAAGGTGTTCCAACAATTTTTGGATCACTTTGTTGTAGTCTATCTCGACGACATTGTAGTGTACAGCAAAACACTACAAGAACATGTCGAACATCTATGACAAGTATTCCGAGTGCTAAGAGACAATGAACTTTACGTTAAAAAGGAAAAGTGTTCCTTTGCATAACAAGAGGTACCATTTTTAGGGCACATCGTTGGGGGAGGCAAGCTCAAGATGGATGAGTCCAAGGTTCAAGCAATCCAAGAATGGGAGCCGTCTAAAAAAGTCAGTGAGCTGAGATCTTTCCTTGGATTAGTAAATTACTATCGAAGATTTATAAAGGGGTTTTCATCGATTGCAACACCATTGACAGATTTGCTAAAGAAAAACAAGTCATAGGATTGGGATACAAAATGCCAACATGCATTCAAGACCCTCAAACAAGCCATCATGGAAGAACCAGTCCTAGCTTTGCCAGATTATAGCAAGGACTTTGAAGTGCACACTGATGCTTCCGATTTTGTAATTGGAGGTGTATTGATGCAAGAGAAGCATCCTATAGCCTTCGAGAGTCGCAAGCTCAACGACACTGAAAGACGTTATACGGTTCAAGAGAAGGAAATGACAGCCGTGGTTCATTGCCTACGAACTTGGAGGCATTACTTATTGGGGTCCAAGTTCATTGTGAAGACGGACAATGTCACGACAAGTTATTTTCTTAGGCAAAAGAAGCTCACACCTAAACAGGCTAGGTGGCAGGCATTCCTAGCTGAATTTGATTTTACTATGGAATATAAGCCTGGCACAGCCAACGTGGTTGCAGATGCATTAAGTAGGAAAGCTGAACTTGCTGCCATGACTACAGAACCAACATTTCCTTTGTTGGAACGCATTAAAGAAGGCATGGATCGGGATGCACAGGCTAAAAGTTTGGGTGAATTAGCCAAGCAAGGGAAGACTCGTAGGTTTTGATGGGATGATGGCTTGGTCTGCACTCGAGGAAACTGCTTGTATGTTCCACGTTGGGGAAACTTGAGAAGAGAAATACTTAAGGAGTGCCATGACTCCTTATGGGCAGGACATCCGGGAGTCAATCGCACATTGGCATTAGTGGAACGAGCTTATTATTGGCCAAGAATGCGAGACGACATCGAGTTATACGTAAAGACTTGTCTTGTTTGCCAACAAGACAAAGTGGAGCAAAATCGACCTGCAGGGTTATTAGAGCCATTGCCCATTCCAGAACGGCTATGGGAAAGCATCTCGATGGATTTCATAGTTGGGTTGCCAAGAGTAGACAATTACGGCAACATTATGGTTGTGGTGGATCGATTCAGTAAGTATGGAGTATTCATCCCTACACCAATAAAATTTACTGCAGAGGATGTCGCTAAGTTATTCTTCAGTCAGGTAGTGAAGTATTGGGGCATCCCAAGGTCCATCGTCAGTGATCGAGATGTAAGATTTACTGGTCAATTTTGGACAGAGTTGTTCAAGTTAATGGGCTCGCAGCTGAACTTTTCTACGAGCTTTCACCCACAGATGGATGGGCAAACAAAAAGAGTGAATGCTTTATTGGAGCTATACTTGAGACACTTCGTTAGTGCCAACCAGCGAGATTGGGTCAAGCTATTAGATATTGCCCAATTCTCGTACAATTTACAGAAGAGTGAATCAACAGGAACAAGTCCATTCGAGTTGGCTACAGGGCAACAACCGATGATTCCACATACCTTAGCTACTAAATACTCAGGAAGGAGTCCAGGTGCCTTCAAATTTGCAAAGGATTGGCGAGAGAAATCCGAAATCGCGAAGGCATACTTAACAATGGCGGCTAAAAGAATGAAGAAGTGGGCGAATATGAAACGGAGGCATATCGAGTACGAGGAAGGAGACTTAGTTATGGTAAAACTACTTCCTCAAGTCATTCGCAACTAAGGGAAAGCCCATAAGGGTCTTTTACGAAAATACGAAGGGCCTTTCCCTATTGAAAAGAAGGTGAGTAAGCTAGCATATCGAGTCCAGATACCAGCACACTTGGAGGCACATCCGGTATTTCATGTCAGCTAGCTGAAGCCCTACTATGCAGACAAGGAAGATCTAAGTAGGGGCAAGTCTACTAGAGCTCCGACTGTTGTTGCCACAACATTTGACAAGCAAATTGATGAGATAATGGCACATTGAGTCATTCCTCGTCGAGGGACACATGCAAGCTATGTGGAGTACTTAGTCAAGTGGAAAGGCCTACTTAGTTCCGAGGCAACATGGGAACATGAATTGTCCTTATGGCAATTTGAGGAGCAAATTCTAGCATACTAGCGACAGGCGACGAGGGTGTCGCCAGAATTGGTGGGGGAGGATGTCACGTTCTGCCGAATGCCTTACCGAGAAAACCAGCACACAGCTTCGGTAGCACATAAAGTAGGTCATTTTGCCAGCAAAATCTAGACAGTGCTGGGTTTATCTAGATTTCTCTAGAAAGTTCCGCAACATTCCGGAATATTCTAGAACATTCCAGCATATTCTAGATTTATCCGGATTGTTTTGGACTTTACTAGAATTCTCTAGAATATTATGGATGTAGGTAGAAATAACTAGATTAGTGTAGAAGCTTCTAGAACTTTATGGAAGCTACTAGTATATAAAAGGATTTAGAACCACACATCAAAAGGAGGGCTTGGCCTATAAATAGCCAACTCCTCTTCCTCATTTGGACATACACACATACCCTTCTCACTTAAGGTATTCTTAGTGAAAGAGAGAGAGCTCAAAGCCTCTTAGGCAACATTTGTGTAATACTCTTTCATATTTAATACAAGCTTCATTTGATTCCCTCATATTGTTTTCTTGCATTTGTCTAGTTTTCCTACATTTTCAATTTCCGCTGCCAAGTGTTAGCAATATTGTTAAGGTCATTGGGACAAGGCTGACTTAGTTGAGAACTAAGTGCCGCACGGCTCGAGGATTTTGATGAAGAAAATCTAAACCCGTGACAAATAACATCGACAACAAGTAGCTCTTATGGCTTGTCCAAGCACAAGTTAGGAGGGTTACTTTGTCTACCTCAAAGTGAACATTTACAATAAGAAGTACCCTTTAATCTCGCCTGTATAGTGTTATTTTTGGGAGCTAAACCAGGGATCATTACAATACAGTACAATACAAGTATAAACAACCTGTCAAGAAATGTGGAAAATGAAATATTGGCAGGCTACCGACACGCAGCAAAGAAACAAATAACTTGGTTAGATCTTGCACCTTTGGTTTATTGCAAGGAATCTTGCACCTTCTTTCCTAAAGAATTATTAAAATTGTGTCCAAAGCTAATACAGTCATCTATTGAGGGCTAAGGCAGTTAAATTCTGACACGCAAAGGAAATCTACATGGCTGTTACATGTTCCAGAAATGATGATTCCTGGCTGTCAGGACTCCTCCACTTGGGACGAAGTTCCTGTGGCATTCGGGGATTGGTGGATATCTTCTGCTGGCTGCACCTCGGATTTTTTCTTCTCTTTGAGAATCACCTGTCTTGGCATTACATCTAGCAGGAAGCTTCCTCCATTCCATACTGCTGCAGACACCTTGAGTATTTGGAAAACTGCATGCAGTTCATAGGACAAGAAGATGGGCACTGTTAATGCGGTGGTTGCCACCGTAAACAAAGCCTGCAACAGAATGTACATAAGCATTCGATTCTGATCCCCAAGCAAACCACTTAAACGCCACCACATGTTGTTTGCTTTTCGCGCTTTCTTCGAGAGCTCCCTAATCAAAGTCGAATAATCGATATATACAAGCTTAATAAGTCAACAAACAGGACATTTATCTATGTGCATTGCTAAGGACAAAGATGTAGTGTTGGAAACCTGTAAGAAGTCATGACTTCAGGATCTCTCAACAGCCTCTGTCGACGAAGCACATTGACAATGAGAAAATAAAGAGCTTGCCACAGGAAATAAGCAACTAAGGGCACCAACAACAGCCAAGTTAACAGGAAGGATTTTTCTTCTACATATGGCCATGATGTTATGCGTGAATTTCCTGCGGGATCCATGGCTTCGAAGGTAGCTGGATTCCACCAGCGTATGGTGAAGAAAACTAAACCTGGAAAGAAAACTATTCTGTTAGAAACCAAGTATTTTTCCAGAAATTGAACTGAAGATTTAGCTTGAGCCACATCGAAATGCTCGTTATTAGTGAAAACTGAACACTTGCTTTATGATAGTGTAAGCACTGTTACAGAGAATTCTTTTCCTCCTGCTTTATCGACAAGGCAAACAGGTTTTGGCAATCTTCAACAGTAATATAATTGAAGAGATGTTTATCAAGCTTTAGCTCCAACAACCTGTTAACTCGATCAATTTTGAATCCGTAGTTTGGATCTGAAAACTGATTGGAAACTAAGTCTTATGGTTACAATTTGATACCAAAGCCGACTTACCAGGCAAAAGATGTATAAGAACACTTGTCAGTTTGTCAACAGAACTAAAAACCAAGCTACAACGCCAGACAATCAAAGCCCAGGCTAATGGCCCCTGCACAATCATTGTTATCACATAAGCAGAAGGGCATTAAATAGCTTATCCATCAACTGGAAAATTGTAACCTGGAGGGCTATTTCCTTACTTCAGCAAACGAGAAGCAAACCATGAAAAGCTTTTCATCCTTTGGATAAAGGAGAAGGTGGACCAGAAATATCGTATTGGCATAATAGCAGAAATCCTGAAACGATACATTTTCATGTCCATCTCTCAATTTTATACGAATTCAACCTGGAAAAATCTTGAAGGATTGTATATGTTTGTTCTCGAAATTTAAAGCTTACCAGGAGATAGTAATGCCATTTCTTGAACCGATAATATATCCACCGAAGAGGTACGAATATGAAATAGAACAGACAATATACGTAAGGAATATCTTGTGGCCCTGCACAATCCATTAACGGAATCACCAACAATCTTGACAATATTTATAATAATGATTCGATCGGTCAAAAGGTAAACTCACTTGCTCCTAAGAGAAAGCAGAATCCCCCGAAGCCAAGAACACCAAGAAGATGAGTCACCTAAACGTAGGACATAAATTAAGAAAAAGGTTAATGTAATCAAAAACTACCGATAGAACAACAAAAAGGGCAGATTTTACAAACCAATATCAATTCATTTTATACCTTGCTAATAAAGCTTTCATGTTCCTCTGCTTGTTTTGCAATCTTAACAGCTTGTTTAGATAAGATCTGCTTTGTTTGATTGGCTTGTTTTGATAGTATTTCCTTTGTTTGAGCCACTTTCTGTAGCAAAACAAGAGATACCAGATCAAGAAACCAAAGAAAAAGCGTAAAAACCAATCTTTATAAGCTAAAAAAACCATCCAATGAGAGATAAGGTGAACCTTTGATCGGTCCTTAAATCTTTGCTTCACTTTTTCAAATGAATCTCCGTTTGAAAAGAATTCATCAACAGGGTCTTCGTTATTAGACATTTTCTTGGTTATTCTTCTTTCTTTCTTTCTTTCTGCTAAGGGAAAGAGACAAGGAAGAGGAAGAGATGAAAGGAGAATCGTAGAGATATGTACGGGAAGGCAGAGATCTTTGTCGAAGAATAGCAATAAATAAACAAAGCCGAAATTAAATTATCCTCATCATTACCCTTTAAATATCAAAGATTTGGTTAATTTTGCTTAGGGGCAAAACCATTCCACTAATTAATCATTTAATTAAACCTCGCTTAATGACGTATCCTCCTAATTCTCATCTGATTAATCACATTCACATTGCACTTAATTAATAAATAACAATAGGAAATTGTCTTGAATGGAGGAAGTAAATGCTAAAATGGTCGGTTGTCTGATCCAATGATGGAAAGAGAGCAAGAGGCTAGCTGGTGTTTGGTTAGCAGAAAGAACCCGTTTTCGGACGCCTTCGAACATCTGTAGAAAGTTCTAGACAGCCGTTATGGGGCTTGTCTTCCCGAGGAAGGAGGTGGCCCAACCCTGCACGCGACACCTGCAATATTAAAGGGGTCATAGAAACCCTTTTTTTTCCAAAAAAAAATATCTTATAAAAAAATATTTTATTTAAATATTTTATCAATTATATTTAATAATATAATATTTTTGTTAAATTTATAAAATCATATTAATTAATGAAATATTGGCTGTTTAATTATGATTTAAAAAATATATATATAAAAACAATGTTACATGATCAGTCACCGAGCAATTCTTGGAACTTGTACTTTATGATTGTCATATATATATATATATATATATATATAGGGAGCTAAGAAGAAAGCTATCTGGATTGGGAAATTCGAAGCTCACATTTTCCGATCTCTTACTGAAAATGGCCACACAAGCCAAGCAGCCATTAAATGCGGCTTTATTTCTCTGAAAAAAAAAAAAAAATTTTGTAAATTTGCCATATTAAAAAATACAGCAAAGAAGTGGTTACGGGCTTCCCCTTTTGATGTTGGGCAGCTTCCGATAAACTTAAGCCCAGTTTTTGTCGGAAAGAAGATCACCTCAAGCTGTAAGATACAGGTTTCAGAATCGAACTTTCATAATGGAATCCACAACATCACAACGAAAACCAGGTACCCAAAAGAATTTGGTTTAGCCGCTTAGATATTGGGCAGCTGACACGTTCAAAGCAGGCTCCCAAACACAGTCTACGTAATACATATACTGAATCCAACCTGACTAACTAACAAGTTAGTTGACATGGGCTTGAACACGATGGAAGTACATGATTGAGAGCACATCGAACCCACAAATATCATGGCCGTGCTCTCTTGTTGCTGCATGACGGGCATTTGTACTGTTTGATGTGCTCTGCCCTTGCAGGGGTGATCCTGACACATTTCCCATGGAACCACTTTTCACATATATCACAACAGATCCAGAACTCGTCTGCTGCGTAATTCTCCCCACATGCCCCGCACAAAGTATCCCCATGCTCTTCCTCATCTAGACCTTCATCTTTATCCTTGGCCTGCATCTTTGAATACTTGCCAGATTCGGATATCCGCTGTTCATACATTGTCCAGGTATCATCAGCAATCGACATGGAAAGTCTAGCACCTCAAGTATTTTACCATCATTTGAACAGCCATGTGATGAACGTAAAGGAAATGATATTTTACCCCTTTTGAGCTCGACTCGGACTTGTTATTGTTATGATTTGATACCGACGATCTCTCTTTTGTGTGTTTCGTTGCAGTTCCGGTTACAACCTCGAATATTGTTGGGAGATCGTTTATCATAGTGAAGAGACGTTTTCTGTGTCAGAAGAACTCACAATTACAATCATAAAAAGAGTGACTAGTAATGACATCTACATAGATTTCCGGCCTCTACATGTCATTTTAATCAATCTCTACCCGAGTTCTTCGAGAAAACAACATTAGGCCACCATATTACTTTTACAACTCAAATCCACAAACTTGAGGCATTGTCTACCAACCAGTTTGAATATGAACATCGAAAGATGTAGAAGAGAAATGATTAGTACCTGTCAGCTTTATCAAAACCAAATCTAGCACCAAAATAGAAAGCACCAGCAAGTAACCAAGCATCACTATGAACAGCAACAAGAGAAAGCCAGTCTTTTTCTTGCATCCCATCTCTTGCAAAGTTAATACCTAATGCAGGCTCAGGGAGCTCTGGAGGAACTTCTTCAGCAGGTAAATTAACTTCCCATTGTTCATTAGGGAATCCATAAAGGCAAAGATTCTCCTTCTCTGCACAGGCGCAAAACGTATAAACAATCATAACCATAATCCATTGTCGTATGGATACATTTCCGTTTGACTGCAACTCTAGAATTTCATTGTCCAATTTATTTTCAAGGATTAAACATTACTGGAGAAGAAAAGACCAGCAAACAAAGCAAGGAAAGTAGCTTCACTAAAAGTTTATACATTTCCAACTGCAAAGAGAATGGTAAAGAAAGCATAGATGACTAGTAAGACATTGGATTATCTTGTCAAATTGCTATGCATTGTTTAACTCGATCAATAGTAACTAAACCAAAAATGTGAGAACCAAGTACAACTCTTCAAAAACTAACCCCTATTCCAAGAAAGAAACTTTCAAGAACAAATCTAAATCTCCCAACTTCAAATTTTCAAAAATTTATACAAAAACAGCATAAACACAAAAACTAAAAATTTGTAAAACAGTAGTAGAAAAAACAAGAACCCAACCAGGATCGCACTGTTGGTAGAACTCTTCAACATCTGCAAAAGAAAAATCCAACAACAAAAAAGACTACCGATTAGACAAATAAACTGACAAATGGGGAAAAGACAGGAATGGTAACAAACAAAACCCACAACCAAAAAATGAAGGATAAACACATAATTCACAAGATTTGAACAGAAGGCGAAAAACTTAAATAGCAGAAAGAGACCAGTGGTAAGGGCTTTAATCATTCCAGCTCTGCGACCCTTAAAGTCCCTAAAAACCTCTTCAACTGTTCTTGGGTTGCACTGTACCCCTCCGTCCATGTCCGCGCAATTCAGAATAAACAAACAAATAAAGAGAGAGGAACAGTATTCTCTTCAAAATAAAAAATGCAGACTTGGAGACGGAAGAAGAACAGAAGACAGCCCGAGAGGGAGAGAGAGAAGAGAGGGTAAGAATGGAAATATAGAGTTTGAAAAGGGGTTTATATGGAAGATAAATTGCTGCTGAATGTCTTTCGATAGCGGCCGCAGTCTGGGAGGGAAAGGGCGACTGGGACTAGCATTGAATGTTCCTTTCTTTCTTCTGCTAATCATAGCTTCTCTCATTTCTAATATTCTACTTTATATTTATTTTAATTATAATAAATTGATTTTTGATTTTAGGATTTAAGACAAATTTGGAAAACAAAACTTAAAAAGACTGGCGTGGATGATAACGACCCTGTAAATCTACGTGGCGCACAACGGTTGGCTTATGAAGTTCCAAGTGGGTTCAGTTCGGGGGCAGTTATACTATGAGACATGGTGTACCACAGCATGCTAGGGTCTGCCTATACTTCACCTAGTAGTATTGACGTAAAAACCATTTTATTGATGATCATAAAATTTATAAATATTCTAGAAGATAAGAAGATCTCCCACCTGCCATACACGTGTCATGATGAAACTGCGATGGCTAGTCATGTTGAGAAAAAGTGAAAGCTCTCTTATTCGACCTGAAATGCGAACGTCAGTCGGGTCTAACTCACCACCATCACCACCACCACCAGTCCTGGTGGTTTAGGACCAAGAAATATGTGAGAACCAACCCTATGTCATTCAGCTGCACATGGCTATGTCGCAAAACCAATTCAGATTCCAGAAATGGCTGGAAACTGGAAAGGGGACAATCAAGACGAAAATGAAGTTGATACCAATTTTTGGCAATCCACACAACCAACCATTGCATGTCAACGGGAAGCGACATTTTGTCTGCACTCTCTTGGCTACGATTTCATCCGATCCATACACATTTACAACCGGGTTTCCGAGTCCTTCTATTTAGGGGGAATGAGATTGTCTCGATGGGCCACCCACCCCACGAGAAATTTTATTGTAAACCAATACGTAGATAGCTATGCGGTAAATTATTGCAGCAGGACCTATAAGAGCATGACTGAGAATGATACCGTACAATTACAAAGGATCTCTTACTTCAATTAATATGTTTTCGATTGCCAGGTAGTTATTATTCGTACAATCGGGTCAGCAATTGACTAACTAGGATATATATGAATCTATCAAAGAGTTGTACAGTAGCGGAGTTTCTGCTAAAACCCATCAAAAAAATACCAGGGTAAAGCCCAGAATGTGTTGCACAGGTCAAAGCAAGCTGCCATTCCTCGTCACAGATAACTTTTAGTTGCTGCAGCTTCAAAAACAAAAGGCAGAAATGCTTTTGAGGACCTATCTTGAGCTAAATCAGAATATGAACATCTGAAAATTCTATATGCAACAAGTCACCTCCCACCAAAATCTGGAAGCAGAAAATTAACAAGTCCATCAACAAAGTAAGAACAAAGCTGTGAGCGAGAGAGGTGGGTACAGCGATAAGAAATTTAAACAAGAGAGTAACAATGATTTAATTTAAAGTTGCAGGAATGAAAAAGCATATTATTATAAACTAGCTCCCCAGAAGAAAAGTAAAACGGAAAGAGAGAGTTTAAAATATTTAATTTCAAGTTTTAATAAATAGAATGCTTTCACATGATGGAAATTATATCATTAGGTTTGAGCAATGCAGAAACCAGGTAAAACAAAAGTAAACACTTAACTAGATTTTTTTTGTCTTTTGGTTACAAAAAATGCTTTACAAATAATAACTATACCGGTAATCTGGCAGTTTGAGCAGCCTTTGACCCACAATTACATGGTTCCAAATAGCGTGTCAGTACAGAAATAACATTCAAGTTATGAAAATAGATGTCTTTTTTTATCTGTTCATTATAGGTAAGTACACAAATCAGGGGGCATAATTCCTAAGTCAACTCAAATCATCTTATAACTTCTTAACATCAGCATGTTAGTTTGATTATCTATTTTATTTCCTTTTCCCCAACCACTTTTCAAAGAATTTCAGGAAACGGAAGGGTTACCTTCATCATCATGATAGGAGTCGGTTTCCTTGTTCTCAGGAACATATTTCTCAAGAAACTGCCGAATGGTTCTCCAATACTCATCACCACCAGCCAGCCAGGTGTCCATGTGCATGCCACTAGGGAATTCGGCAAAGATGCATTCCTTGTTATGAGCAGCTGCCTTAGCATAAAGAATTTGCATATGGGATGGAGGAACCATTTCATCTTGCAATCCCGAGAGAAAAAGGGTTGGTTGCTTAACCTACAGTTAGAAAGACAAATTTCGCGTGTTATGTCCAGCAGAGCTAAAGGTACAGAGCAGAAGTGCAACCAAAGCATAAAAAACATTGCTGAAAAATACTAAACATTTTGGGATATCATTATGTAGCTTGGGCATTAACTATTGTAACACCAGAAATATGGCTTGTATACACGGGTGCACGAATCTCAATTTGCTACAAATTGCAGTGGAATGGTTGCTATTTAACTTTATACAATTAATCTCATTCTCCACCAATAAACGAAAAGTGAGCAACTGTGTAATGCCTGATACATTTTGTATAAATGCAACGAACTGAAAAATTGTATTATAAAGGAAGCAAAGTCTTCTGACATTTAGCCTCACCTGGCCTATGACATCAATGGTGCTCCATGGAGAGCGCACAAGAAAATTGAGAATTCTAGGACCTTTTACATGAGCACTTCCAATAAACCACTTCAAGAAGGGAAGAAGAACTCCAGCCATGTCCAGAATAGAAGTAAAAGTGTTTTCTAGTATCAGTCCAGCAACCTGCAAAGCATATACAGGTCATGGATAATATCAAAGAATTCAGTATAAAATTGGAACTAGATCAAAAAATATATATATTTATATATAATCCTACATAAACAAGAATGAAGATAAGGCTAACAATATATGGGAAGGTAACAAGTTTCTTTACAGCAAAACAATTTATCAGATAGCAAGTTCCCATATAAGGAAGGTAAACAAAACGGAGTAGCACGGCTGAAATGCATTACTAAAGAATTGCATGAATCTTTTCCCTCTTTTTTGCCTCCTTTCTTGTTATCAGGACCCAACAACATGAGGTAAACAAAAAATACCATGACCATTACCATGGTCAGGGTTGGCATATTCCAACTAGAACTAAATGCTCTTGAAATCCGAAAAGCATTAACTAGGTCAAAGGCCTACTCGCCATTGCTCATTGTATGATTATGAAAGTTGCTTATATAAGCAATTAGAAGTACCACAAGCCATGATGGAATATGAAGCTGTACCAGTCTTCTCTATTGAATTAACAAAAAGGCATCTTCATTTCCGCAAAATACAAATAAACAATGGCAAAATATTGTAGAAAAAGAAACCTTATCAGGATTATTTTTTGTCAGCAGAGCTCCAACTGCACCACCCAACGATCTCCCAAATACAACTATTCTAGATGTGTCAATATCAGTTCTTTGACATAGATGATCCAATGCAGCCTATCATACGAAGAAGGCAGGGAAGTCAAGGATACAGCTAGAATACAAGAACGGGATCACAGAAGGTAATGATAAAGAGCTGAAACAAATGCATACCTGAGCATCCTTTGTGATTCCATGTTGAGAAGGGTACCCATCACTTTCACCATAACTGTTTAAAACACAAAAGGCACTTGTTTTCACTCAGCTAGATAAGCATTACCCATGCAGGGATGCACAACCAGAATACATAAAATGAACTAAAATAAAAAATGTAAGATGAGAATCTCAGCACATGCAAAAGAAAAAAATAGTGCATACCCTCGGTATGAAAGCATGAAAATATTGCAATGCAACCGTTGTATCATTATGCGAACCATTTCAAGACGGTGAGCAATATCTGCAAGTTCCTGGTTAAGGCAACCAGAAAAGGTTTGGACTAACAAAAACAAAGGAAACAATGGAACAATCCCATCATAATAAAGAGAACCAATTGCCACAGAACCCAGTACAATAATCTATTAAGTTAATCAAAATATATTTCTCAGGACCCAATTTAATAACAACGGTGAGGAGGATACTTCCTGCATTCTCCTGGAAAAACAAGATGGTTGGACCTGCAATAACGTATCAACATCACTATCCAGAACTTAGCAAGAATAAGCTGGTAAAGAAAAACATTTATCAGAAGAAAATAGCTAAAAGACAACCTGAGATCACGCACGCATATCATACAGTAATTTACTCCAGTCAAGATATGGCAATTTAGAATCATATGTCGATGAATCATATGGGTGCACATTTGAATGGAATATAAAGAAAATTATAAATGAACCATGACAAGTGAGTTTAGAAGGTCTAAAAGGCAAGAATTCACTTCAATAGAAACTTTATTTACTTCGAGTTTTTTGGATTCACACATTTCAATTTGATATTATGAATTTGACAAGGAATTCTAGGTACAAGGATTCCGAACGACACATCATTGGAAATTATTTAAAATCCTCACGATTTAGCCTTTTAAACTAATTATACTGCAATCGGTTTATAATGGATACAAAAACAAATCCGTGTAGTTCAAAAATATTTGCCACAAATCCAAATCCCTAGCTGAAAATTTGGCATCCGTATCAGTTAAATCCTTTGTTCGAAAAGCAAATAGCTCCGAGAATTCAATTATATCGATTCAAATCGTAAAAAACACGGCATTTTAAATGAAACTAGAAAAATCATGCAAAAGTGACATGAATTTGGAAACATTCAACTCAAGTCGAGTATAGATTTATCTAAAATAACGCAAAATTGTTGAGCAATAGATCTGTTATGCTAATATATTTTAAATAATCAAATCAAAATTAGAGCAACCAAAAACAGACAGAGAGAGAGGAGCAAGACCTCGAGAATCAGGGAAAAGCTTAATGAACCAAGCGTGAAGTTTGACACCATCGGAGGAAGTAAGCCAGACATCTTCGTAAAGGAGACGGAGTCGGGATGGAGTAATCGGGTAGGATTTGGTAAGACCGGGTAAAACAGGAACATAAACTAACTTCTCTTGAAAAGCCACCAGCAAAGCCATTCCGGCCACCACTAAGCCACCAACTCCGTACAACAAAACATTCACGTACGACACCATTTCGTCTTCGTCTTCTTTCTTTCTTGTTGCTTGATTTTGAGCTGTGCAGTGTTTTTTTTTTTTCCTTTTTTCTACATACAAAAAAAAAATCAGACTTAATTTCTTGGAAATTTGAAAAACCTACCAATAGGGGAGGAATGTGGAGTGGGTCCTCCTTCACTGACTTTATTATTTTTATTATTTTATTTATTTATTTATTTATTGAGCGGCCTTTACGCTAACTATATAAAATGTAAAAATCCTTAACTTTTGTTTTTATATAATTTTATTATTTTTTGATCTTGTAAAAATTTGTAATTTTTATTTATAAATTTAAAACCAATAAGTTTGATACACTGTGCGTAGTTTGTTTGGACGCCTCCAGCCATAGGGACAGACCTGTCTGAGAACCGGGGATCTTGCCGCCGACAAATGGCAGCTCCGTTTGAAACAGTGGCTACATGTTGAGTTGGAAGAACTGAAGCCGGCGGTTTCGGGTACAGACAACCTTCACGATAGGGGGTCTCATTGTTAACTTTTAAAATGAACCCTAGTTTCTGAAAATTAACATGGCATTTACAATCTAAGACCAAATTGAAATTTAGCTTAAGATTAAATATACAAAATAGAAATTTCCAATTCTTTAGGACCTGTCATTATCAAGGATCACGAATGCGATTGGCCATCAGCTTCAAGGGCCCGACCACAATTAAACTCAACATTGGTGAGCTAGCGCACGTTCCCACTGTTCATAGTTCATACTCTGTTATCGTCAACCCAAAAGGACAAAACATATAGAAGCCCGAATAGTTGAACCGTGGCCAAACTTCAAAAAAAGGAAAGAAGATCAATTAAAAAAAAAAAGAAGATTAATTCAGTGTCACTGTACATCCAACATACCGCTTTTTTTATTCACAAAATATCATTGAATAAGTGGAACTATCCAAAATTCCAGGCAACTGTAAAACTCGTGACTGTAACAAAAATGAAAGGTATGTCCATTGACATGGGACTCGACAGCCTTTTCCTGATCTTGCCAAGACAATGAAGGACAGTATAGATGGAATAGCAGAGGAAGGCCGCACGTCGCACAGCATTGGCTGCATAAGATGGTGCATTACAGTGAATTACGAAATACAGTTCATAACGTCAGCTCGATTACATGGTTCGTTAGACGTGGGCATTTGAGCTGTCAAACAAGTGGGACTGGTATTAAGAGCCCATTGTAATACTCCATCCGTCCATTCATATATAATATGTAAACAAGTTCCTCACCATATCAATTTATAGCTGCAAGTCGATCTTTTCCGACCATTCAAAAATATCAGAAAAGACTTGGTCTCCTCCCAAATCATCTCCTGTCGCTCCAGCTGCTACTCTCATGATGTCCTCTATTAATGCAAAATTTCCCATTATATCGACATGTGCACCACTCTGGGTGCCTCGGCCCTCTAAAAGATTAGCAGGCGGGGCATGGTTATATTCCCTTATGTAAGTCCGAATGCCTGAAGGATTGAATTTGGTTTTTCCTCGCCAACCCTTTGCGCACATAAAACCCGCACTTAGCACAGGAACTGTCTCATCCCCATTAACAGAAAAAACTCCATCTTTTAGACAAGAGCTCTCGCTACCTCCTGTTGCTGAGGTGTCTATTTGAAACGGAATAGAGCATTCACCATTTGGCGTTAGCTTGTAAACATATGCTCGTTCGGTAGGTATTCCAACTCCATACATGGAAAATATCTCCATCTCAGGAGCATTTGGCAATCTGCAGAAGTAGTAAAGTAAATTTAGCAGTTCATATGGATGAAAATTTGACTAGTTAGCAAAGAAGGAATATCATAAAGGACATGCTCATGAATATTGCCAGTAATCAGATACAACTTTAATTTGTTTAGTAAATTTGGTTTATTTGCCATAAACTAAAACCTACCTCTAACATGGGCAAAACATCCAAATTCTCACCTGGTTTCCAAAGGGTTTGACCAATACTTGTAGTGTTGGTATTTTAGATCGTCCAAATTGTCTGCAATGCCGTAAGAAAAATGAGCATTTCCACGTGCCATAAGCTTAGGAGCTACGAAATGCAGCAAATCTAAAACTGATCCAACTGTATAGACTTTATAATCAGTAACAGCTTTGACGCCTCCAATACCCATCTCTTTGTACTCTGTCCAAATATCGAAGTTGTTTGCATGGTTGTTTCCCTTAACAGCACCCTATAAATCAACAGCATTTAGAAACATGGAGTACCAATTCTCATGTTTAGACAAGTACCACAAGGGGTGGGCAGCTTTTAACATCACAGAATACAAATACGCTGTGAAATTGTGGTACTCAACTCAAGTCACTCAACAAAGGCTCAATTAACTGAGGGTAAAATTCAGTAGAGCATTAAAAATAAGCCAGCAGATATATGAAAGACCCACAGAAAAGAGTGATTTGATAAAGAACAGGCTGACTGATCTATTATTTTGTGTTTTTAAATAACAGAGCATTACCCTGAAATCTATCCTCTCAATCTCGGAGGAAGGAAGCTCCGCTACATCTTTCCCAAATGAAATAATTCTCCCATAGTTCACGCCTTCCGTGAAACTTGAAGTCCCCGTCTCAGTTTGACCTGCCATATGGATACTGTTGTTTTTCGGTTTCTTTGGACCACAGTTGTACACTCCCTCAGGTGACCAATCAAGGCCACCCCAGATTGTTTCCCCGCCTTTTGGTATCATAGACATGGTTGAATCCCATGTACGAGTCATTCGCATTAAATGCTGTAAAGTTTGAAAGCCAAAAACATCCTTATCCAAGAATCCTGGTGCAAAAGCCCTGCAATAATTAGAATGTCATCAATTCCTACAATGAAGCAGTAGATATAATTCACTAAGGTTGTGAAATTAAATGATGAATGATACCAACTTTAGTGCTTCTAAATGCCTTGCCACAACATGACCAAAATTGGAATGAAGATGTGGAGGAAAAGTATCATTCCTGACAATAAAAAAGTTTCTAAGAATTTTTCTGTTAAAAAGAAAAACCTGGCCACGGCAATATCCCTGGCTTCATTTGAGAAAAGTCCTGAGACTGCTTTTGGCACACCCAAAAATGGTCCACCAATATTCATAACTGCCTTTATATGCTTTGCACACCAATCTGGTCCACCACCACCACCCATTGGAGCTGGCGCCTCAACCCATTTCATGAAATGCAAAAAGTACAGAACACCCATTGAATGCGGAATAACAACTACCTTATTTCCACCATTGGTAGCCACCATGAGTTCCATGTTACTTTTTATCCTGCTAAGAGTTTGGTCCCTGACCTGATCAAATCAAGTAAGCAATTAAAAATACACCGAGTAAGAAGGAAATATGTAGCAAAAGTGGAACAGAAACTGAAGATGATGACGGATTGTTAGCTATACTATTCTAATACAGAACTTTAAAGGCAAAACTGTGACATAAGTCTATACCTCAGTGTTCTGAAACGATAATCTCCAATCATATGCGGCCATATACATTGTTTTCTCCTCATAACCAAGGCGAGCCAAATTAGCAATTAAAACTGCCCAGACAAAATAACCTGCTGCAAAATAATCAGCAGCTACAAGTCCGGATACAGGCCTGACCCTTATGCCAGGAGGGTCTAGTCCAGTTTCATTGTCCAGAGACATGTGTTCAACCCAGCATAGCGGTCTGCAGCAAAATAAGAGAGAACAGGCTCTAAGGGCCAATTTCACTAAAACCATGGTGCAACTTCATAGTCAAACCATTCAAAAACTGGAAATATATTTTTGGCATTGGCCCCAATTAAATCTATCCAACATGAATACACATGTTATGATACTAGTAATGAGCTGGCATATTGTAATTGTTTGATGGATTGAGGGTTCTAGAGTTGTACGTAAATAAATAGAGAGATTGTATTCAAAAACATATCTTTAATCAATAATACAATTCAGATTTCCCGTCCATCTTTCCTCTACATTTTCCTTCTCATTTCTCTCCAATCTTCTCATTCTCCTCTCTTCTCCTCTTCCTATTCATCTCTCTGTTGTTTAACTCTTCCCTCTTTCTCTTATTCTTTCCATCTTTTCTTCTATTCTGTCAATTCTTATTACTGCTCTGTAATGGCTATGCCTCCTCAATACCAGTTGGGTTATAACCGCCAATAGCAACAACCCTTCAGCATTTGAGTTTGACAACTTTCTTACAAGGATTGATTGCAAATTTAATCTTCGTTCTTTTTGATATGGTAAAAGCTAATATGGAAGGAAGAGAAGTTTCCGGTGCAGTTTCTCCAAGAAAATAATGGGATTCAAGAAAATAGTTATTTGTTCCGGAAATTAGATAATAACTCATAGGGTTAGATTCTCATCACATGACAATTTGCAACATGTGCTTGAATCGGTTGCCACGATAACTACAATGCTAAACTTTCTTTACCATTCTACTTTACATTGTCGCTTTTAGAATCATCGTCAACTTGTAAAAAAAGGCATTTTCAAACATCAGGATATCGAAAAGATGACGTCCTATGGCTTCCTCATCTCTATGCCTTCAAACGATATAGTAACAAAACAGACTCGCCTACCATTAATCTTCCAATTATTAAAATTGAAAACCATAATTGCGGAGGTTTTTCACAATTACATTTGTCTATAACAAGTTATCTGTGAGGCGACCAGAACTATTAAATTAATACGGATTCGTCATTCCCAACCAATTCAAACCAAAAGAAATGGATCATTAGAAACTCTTCTTTACTAAACAACATATAATTAAAAGGAAAAGCAGTTAAATACTTGCATCAAATTAAGAAACACATAAACTAATGGAGTTGTGTTCTTCAAGACGCCAAGTTAGAGCACAATTACGAACAAAAGCACACAATTAAACAACACAAGGTACTGCTTTGAAAAAAACTATGCTGTAATTAAGTAATTTAAAAAAGAAGGATCGATAAGAAAAATAAATAAGATAGAATTTAATACCTCTTATAGAGGTCACCAAAAGTCCCACCCCAGAGTCGTTTTCTAAACAAACCATCAGCACACTGATGTCCTTCCCATAATTCAAGTCCACCTGTAACAATTCCAGGCACAAAAACCACTGGATGTTTCACAGTTAATCCCTCCTTCTTCAACTTCACGCCAGGTGGGTCCGGCATCGGCCCCGTTATCGCCTCCGTCACAAATTGAGGAAAAGAAGCAGGCATTGCATTGTATAAAAACAATAAAAACCACCACATGGAGCATATAAATCCTATGAACCAACAACAACTGTCCACACACCTCCATTTCTTTATTTTTTCCTTTATCTTTCGCTTCTCCCTCTCTTTCTCATCGTCGCCGTTTTTAATTTGAGCAGAATCTGAAGTATTCTGCACTCTTGGTCTCCGTCTCAAAATCGGCATCCCTTTTTTTTTATACAATTTTTTCCTTTTGGAAAATTAAACAGAGAGAACTGAATAAATAAGGAATCGAGAAAAGTTAGCTGGTTAAGCTCGAACCTAGTGTGAAACAGAGTTTCGCTGTTTAACCCTAATTTTATCCTCGACAAGTGTGCTTTGCTGAAATCAGAAAACAAAACGGCGTGTTTGTTTGGAAGCGCGAAGCAATGGAAGGCATACAGAGGTGGCGCGGAAAGCGCCGGCGATATATGACGTGGGATCAAGTGATTGTTTTATCCAAGGCGAGCCTTTGGAATATTTAGCTGACCGGAAGTTCCAAAATTTTCTCTTTCTAGAATGTAGAAAAAACACGTGGCATTACAAAAATAATTATGTAAATGATCCAACGGTGGAGAAAATCTTGTATTTTTCTACTTCTTTCTCTACATTTGGCATGACGCGTTAATAGCAAAAACTACGTGTTTGCCAATTTCGTTATTGGAAGGTAATAATAATAATAATAATATGTTTTACATATAATTTCAAAAATCTGATTTTTTTGATGCCATTTGAAAATCATTAACTTGTTGTTATAAGATAAATAAGTTTAAAAATAAAAAATCAATAAATTTGATAACAATTTGCTTAAATTAGTCTAACAAAGATAAATAATTATTTATTTATATAATTTAAATTTATAATTCATTTAAATGTTCACAGCATATCATTATTCTTTTTATAGTGTGTTGGATGTTGAGTGTTGAGAATGCCATGATCCATCTGTTTCAAGTGTGATTCCCTTTCTCTTCATGGTCAGGGACGAGATTCAGATCTTCCCACTTTGCGGGCCTCCAAAGAAGAAAGCTAGGCCGCTGGGTTTCGAGTCCAACACATTATCCCCATACATTCCTAAAAGGTTTTAGATTTTAGCTATTGAATAATATATAAATGTTTTTAATACGTAGATGAATTTTAAAAATTAACTTACAGTTTTAAATGTTATTTTGATTTAATTAAATAAATTAAATTAGTCTATACCACATTATATAATAAATATAAATTTTATTATATACTTTTAATGTTAATTTAAGTTGGATCATAAAAGCCTTACCCAAAGCAGCGAAATCGGCAGAAGCAGAGAGTAAGCGCTAGAGGACGCGCAACCGTAACAACCGCCACTGTCGTATCCGTACGTAGCATACAATCGGTCATCATCCGGTATCAGGTCATCCCTGGGGAGAAAAAAGGACATTTTATATTGAAAGAAAAAACAAAAGCAAGCTCTACCAGCGCAGTTCATTCATATTAAACACTTACTTCCTACTGTTACCATCCTTTCCTCTCATCATTATATCCTCCTATTATTTAGTACCCGAAAATAACTAAAGCATTTCTGTTGCTTCTCTCTTTCTCATTTCCCTCCTCTCTCCCTCCTACAATCGCAAGCCGTCCTTCGCCTGCCATTGTTTCCGATGAGGTAGTTCGCGTTTCCTCCGAGCATCTGCGATGTCGCTACTTGAAACACTTCTTCATGGACACTAAGCGTTAAGGAGGATTTCGATTTCGAGTTCTGCGTCATTGAAAGTGTTTCTAAGAGTACGGAGCATATATTTGTTTCTTATTTATGTTCGACTTTTACATTAAAATTGTTGCTTTTTTCTCATTTTTCTTTTCATTCTTATACTGCCTCTTGCTATTTGCCAAATGTTATGCAGGTATTTTCTATTTTTTATTTGAAATATTTGACTCACGAGATCAACAGCAAGCTCAGGTTTGATTTTCTATCTCGAATTCAATGATATGTTTTTTTTGGAAAAAAGAAGGGAAGAGAAACTGTCAGCGGTTTTCTTTTGCAGGGAGTGGTTGTGACAGCAGAATGCTGACGTGTATAGCGCGATCAAAACAACCCGGCGATGACTCAATGAGTCAACCCGATAATTCTAATATAGCCACCGTGAGTAATGCCAAACAACAACAGCAAGCCATCAAATCTCTCACTTCTCAGGTAATTCTTAAACCACAATCCTCTGTTGTGTAATAATTCCAATCATCGAGTTAGAGTTTAGCCTTTTTCCCCCTTTTTAATGTATGTAGCTCCGAGATATGGCATTGAAAGCATCTGGAGCATACCGTCACTGCAGTCCATGCACAGGGCCAACGACTCAGAACAGATTCAGGAGTAACTCGAGTGAGTCAGACGCCGATTCGGACCGGTTCCGGTGGTCATTACGGCGGACAGGAAGCTCGAGCTCAACAACGCCGAGAACTTGGGGTAAGGAGATGGAGGCGAGATTGAAAGGAATATCGAGCTCGAGCGGCGAAGGAACGCCAAACTCAGTTAACGGAAGCGGTCGTCGGGTCGACCCACCCATCGTGTTCGTCGAAGAAAAGGAACCTAAAGAATGGGTTGCCCAGGTGGAGCCGGGTGTTTTAATCACTTTTGTTTCGCTTCCACGCGGAGGAAACGATCTTAAGCGGATACGGTTCAGGTACGTGGCATTTTTTTTTCTTGATTGATTTTCCGTTTTTAATCATACGGTGAATTTGTGGGTCATGATTGTGCGTTTTTGTGTATTGTTAACACTGTCATTATAGTTGATTAGCATACTTCATTGATTGGTTTCTAACATATTGTTGAGATTTCTTTTTTCAATAATTATTTTGTTTTCTTCTGTTATTGTTTTGGATTTTTCCTTTTTTTTTTTTTTCAAGCACGAGCAAAAAAAGGAAAGAAGATGAAAAGTAGCAAGGTTCTGTTTGGATGTTTATACTTCTATAAATCATCATTTGATTCACCAATATAACTTGTCAACTTCTTGTTCAATTTATATAAACATGTTTGCTGTCAAATAATAAAGGGTCCAATCTGCATTTCTTTTCTAACTCGTACTAGTAATATCATTTTATTGTACCATGTGTTTCTTTTTTCTTGTTCTATTTACTTGGTGTCTCAGTGAAAATGTTTCCTTTTTTGTAATGGAATTCGGAAATGCAAACAAAAAGTTGGTCTAATTGTATGGGACAAGACAAAGGGCAAAAGAAATAGACAGCTAATTTAACCATCGTCTTTTCATTTCAGTTCAAGTCTAATTATACATATATTATTTAATTTAATTTAAATATATTTTAAAAGTTAAAATAATATAATAGTAAATAATGTGTATATTCTTATTTATTATCTTATTTAATATTATTAATAAAATATATAATTTAATCAATTATTAATAGGTTTAATCATCTTCTTAATATGAATGTTAAAGTTGTTTTCATCATTTAAACGGGCACCGGTAGAGTATTGGATAGGATAGGAGCATCCAAACGCTACGAACTTGGACACCTCCATTGTGGGACCTATACGTAGCAGTAAAAATCACGCCTATTAAAAGCAATTCAAGAAAAGTCAAGAATGCGAACTCATTGTGCTGCATAAGTGGCGGTGGGGCTTATTTGATTGTGTTGGGATATCTTTTAGTCCTTCTTTGTGTAATATGTTGGGTAGCTTTTTTACTGACCTTTGTCGCTGTGTCGGAGCAAAATTTTTTCATCTAACAGTATCATTTATTTTCTTATCTTCCTCTCTCACGCCTTATTCTCCGTGTCTTTGTCACCATACGTGACAATTTTATGTCTCTGTCATCCAGTTTTTGATTGTCCACTTCCTCTGCCATTCCAAGAACTATCCACCAGACAAAGTGTGCCCTTTTAAGTGAACGAAATGTTGGCAGCAACAAAGACAACTCACTAGTTAGACAACTCACATGAGACAATGATATGGACGTTCATGGTTACTACAGTGACAAGGGATTTTTCTTTCTTTATTGACTCTTCTAAAGTAATTTTGACTCCCTGTGCTCTTAACCCAATTATTTTTCCTTCTTTGCCTTTTGCTTTATGTTTGCAATTCCACCTTGTTATATAAATCGTTCCTTCCGAAACTCTATTGGAGTTTACTGCCTGGATGAGTTGATCCAATAATTTTCTGCCAGGACTAATTGATTTCATGATGTCGTTGGTTGGTTTGAGACCCCTTTTATTGTGTTTTGACTGAGTAGACATCCACAATTATGCTGTTGCCACCAAAACAATTATATATGTTTTCTAATTGATGCACCGGGAGTTTCTTCGCTTAAAGTGGCTTTCTTCCTTTTTTCTGGGTCAAAAAGGAACTTAGTGTTCAAGTTAGTTGGCAATTATATTAAATAAGACAAAATATTGAAGAATATTGATTTGGTGTAAGTTTAAAAAAAAAAAATTGATGTGGTAGTGGACTTGCTTTATCTGTGAAATGCCTTAGATCTCCAACTTTACTTGTAAGATGGTATTTTTGTTCTTACTGTTTGTCTGATTCACATAGTCAAAATCCATCATGCAGACCATGACGTTTTACTGAATGACCTTTGTTTTTTTTATAATCGCATGAAAAATTTATAGCATGCGAAGCACTTACCAATTACTATCTCAGTTTTCCGTCATAATTTCAACAAAATCAAGCTTCTTAAAGCTGTTATTTTTGTTTTCTTAGTCGAGACATGTTTAACAAATGGCAAGCTCAAAGATGGTGGGCAGAAAATTATGACAAGGTCATGGAACTTTACAATGTCCAGCGGTTAAATCGTCAAGCTTTTCCACTTCCCACACCCCCAAGATCTGAAGATGAGGTGGGTCCTAAGCTTTTTGCCAGAAAATTGCAGGGAAAGCATTATATACCCTTGTGAAATAGCCAATTTGAGGCATAGTTTACGGATATAATAACTTAGGTTACATATTAGTCTGTTTTAATATCACCTGTTCTAGCATGAAAAACAAAACGTAGGTAACAAGAACTTCCATTGAAAAACTGGGTAATGCATGACTGCTTTTAGACCAGGAGTGAGACGTATGCTTTGAGATTCAGTGACTAGGGCAATGATGAATTCAAGTTATAGTTCGACGCTGATAATAATGTCCTAATTTTAACCTGACACAGAGCTCAAAAATGGAGTCCATTGAAGACAGCCCTGTGACACCACCACTGAGCAAAGAACGGTTACCTCGAAATTTGTATAGACCCACAGGGATGGGAATGGGTTACTCATCATCAGATTCACTTGATCATCATCCCATGCAAGTTCGCCATTACTGTGATTCAGGTGGTCTCACATCTACTCCAAAGCTCTCTAGCATTAGTGGGGCCAAGACAGAGGTATCATCAATGGATGCTTCAATAAGAAGTAGCTCATCAAGGGAGGCAGATCGCTCAGGAGAGCTGTCAATCAGTAATGCCAGTGATATGGAAACTGAATGGGTTGAACAGGATGAACCAGGAGTATATATCACTATCAGAGCTTTACCAGGTGGCAAAAGGGAGCTCAGAAGAGTTAGATTCAGGTAAGATTTTCCGGCCAAACTATGATCAAATTGGTAGTTCATTGATTTCAATCACTTTAGCTGTAACCCATGTTCTATGATCAGATAACTATTGCCTTTTGTCTCGTTGGAAAACAATACAAAAATGCTTTCCTTGTATGATCTCATTCTAAACAAATGTTATGCAGCCGAGAAAAATTCGGGGAGATGCACGCCAGACTCTGGTGGGAGGAGAACCGTGCCAGGATACATGAGCAATACTTGTAATCAAGCCGGAAATTAAACAAAACGGCCCTGTTGGTGCTTTCTAAATTCTGGGGGATTCTGCGGTATTCTCTTCTTGTTCTCTCATATATATATATATATATATATATATATATATATATATATAGTTATATTATTTTTCCCTTTCCAAGTCCATACAAGTAGAATCCACTTCTATATAGAGAATCTAAACAGAGGTGGTACTGTTAGTTCTAGCACCTCTTGATTTATGAATTAATCTCAACTTCGCAATTGCTGTGGGATCGGGTATATCGGGTATCTGCATACTTAAATCTTTATTTTCAAATTTTCGTTTAATTTTTGCTTAAATTTCGTCTTGGTGGATAAGGAATTCTGCAGTGTAAATGGCTATTGGGAAGTGGTGAACTCATGATCAGTATCAATGTACGCATTGTGCTTTCTTTTTCTTCCTCTTTTAACCTTATTTTTATCATCATCATCATCATTCAGTCATTAGAGAAAAACAACAGCAATAGTTTTGCCTGGGCAGTTTTCATTTTTCAATCAATACTTGCCATTAGTGATCATATATTTTAGTTCAGTATTCAAAAATTAATAGATTTTGTCATTTGAATGACAACAAAGATAAAAACCAAAGAAGCATGAGCTCATCAATAAGATTAATTTGGCAGCCATTCTTGATGTTTAGCTTATACCTTTGTTATTTACTTTGGTAGCCATCCTTGATGTTTAGCTTATACCTCTGTTTTCTCTGGTTATGCAGATTTAAACAAACTTCATAACAAATATTGGTTTATAATTTTAACACCATTTTTGAATTTGATTCCTTTTGTAGGTATAACATTAACTGATTGTAGTCTTACAATATATTATTTTATATTACCTGCAATATAATCATTCATCCTACTCCATTTCTTTCATTTACCAAAAGCTGTTAATGTTATAAAAAGTAAATTCTCCTTTCATGAAATTTTTTAAATTATGTTATTTGATAAATTTTAAAATAATACAATACAGTATTTAAGGATTTAATCAATAGTTGATGAAAAATTAATCCATTTAATTTTTTGAAAACAATTATTGATTTCATCCAAGTGGGATTTTTGCAAGTTTTCAAATATTGGGTTATCGCCATATGCAATCGAAGATCGAGAAAAACTTTACGATGGCCTGGGTTATTCTATTTCCGAAGCGAGCTAAGACTATTTCTGGGAACTGGAGTAGAAGAACCGGCCCATTATTTGTTCAAAAAAGCCCAAGACGTATTAGCCATTAGTACGAAAGATCCGTTATATAACATGTTGAGAATTGCTGCCACCCACTAACTGGAACCATATTTGAAACTTGATGGTGATTGGACCAATCAGATAACCTTATCTATCAATTTCTAATGGAGAAGCTGCCACATAAGACATAGATCAAGATGACAAGTCCACCTGGATATCTCAAGCCTCTCATTAAATTCTCAAAACAACAGCCTTAATAATTCCATCTTCTTAATTTTGGTCTCTGAAAAAACAAAAAAATAAACCTGTTGTAGTAGAGAGACGGAAAGGAAATGGCCTCAACTTCAGCTGTTTCAATGGCTATGCCAACAACTTGTGCAAGCCAGAAGAGGGTTCCAAGTTCCGAGGGGTTCATCAAGCCGTTGCCATTGAGACAATCCAAAGCTGTCATGGCATCAAAAGCCAATGGAAAGTTCAAAGTGAAAGCTTCATTGAAGGAGAAGGCAGTTACTGGGTTGACAGCAGCAGCTCTCAGTGCTTCAATGGTGATTCCAGAGGTTGCTGAAGCTGCCGGTTCTGATTTTTCTCCATCGCTTAAGAACTTCTTGCTTAGCATTGTTGCTGGTGGTGTTGTTCTTGGTGCCCTTGTTGGTGCTGTAATTGGAGTTGCCAATTTCGACCCTGTAAAGCGAAGCTAAATGATGCAGACAGAATTCCGAGGAATTCTGTTTCTCCAATTTTATGTCATGAATCCTCTCATGTTCTTCCAGCTATAATCTTACTTTTCCTGTCGTGTTTTGCATTTGTTTCTTATCCCGTCTGAATATTGGCCGTAATTCGACCTGTGAATGTTAAGATTTCGATATCTACCCTGCCCATAACACATCCACCAGCATAAACTTCTCATATAGCCATTGATTCAAATAAATTTCATAGATTATGGAATTCATTTACAAATAATATTTTTTATACTAAATTCCTCATAAATTGTTTCATCTGAATAAATTTTAAAATTCGTATAACAAAATCAATCATTCTTGAAAACAAGCATCTACTTGCAAAAGAAATGAATTATTATTCAAACAAATCCTTAACCATTTCACAATTATAGCAGAATTCAGATCCTCAATCCAACAATTAGCTCTAATACTTCATCACAGCATGTTCCGTTCATAATTTAATGAAAAGGTGTAGACATCGAATGTCCAGAAGCCATAGTTTTAACAAAAACGAAATGCTAGATATCAGTTCCAAAGTTACGATCTTAGCTTATCGAGACAACCACTATATTTAGAGAAGCGGAATAATGCAGAAGCTTGAAGTAGAGCAATTTGCAAATGTATATGGTATACGAATAACATCAGAGAAACTTTAGGAAGCAAACCTTCTCGAAAGGCGACCAACTTCCATGGAAATGATACCTTCTGTAGGAATTCCAGTGGTTGATACAGATTATATCGTCACGGAATAACATTTCCCAGGACGCTTGCTTCACAGCTTTTGAATATCAAATACCAGATGCCAGCTAACTAAAATGATCGCTGGCAAAACATACTACTCGAAATTCAACCAACTTTACATGCAAATAGAAAAGATGCCTACAAATATGCCTCTGAAAATGTTGATAGAAATAGAATCGTCAATAACAAATTTCGTGTTATCTTTAGCTAAATGCCTACGGCTGTTTGGTATCTGTGCGACAAAGACGACTGGATATAAAATCAGTCACCTTCGGATCAATTTAGTCAATATCTAGGGGAACACTTTGAAATTAAATCAAGCATGGATTTGCTCTCTGAAGAATAATCCACCTTGTCTGCCTTAACAACAGTGATCTTAACCCTTTGTTCGTCGCCATACGTCTCCTCTTTGATCTTAAGCCTGAACAGAAATTGCTGAAAGAGTCTGCTACGGATTATATTTGAGAATTTAGTATCATCCTCCAGTTCGTACTTCAACCGATGCAATTCCTTCGCTGGCAAACCCAGTATCTCTTCCCCAGATTCCTGAAAAGCTGTTACCCAAGTTAATCCCGTATGATCTTGGATTTGAACTTGAAGAAGATACCTATAATCACACTCATCAAATTCTTGGTTGCACCTATCACACTGCCATTTTGAGTTTCCTGCACTAGTGACTTTCTTGTTACACAGTCTATCTCCAATCATCAATGGGCAAGCTGTATAACAGAATGTATCTGTTTTGATAAAAGTTATTCTTGCACTCAGTGTGATCCAATCTGGCTTATCTGATCTTCCAAGACCTTCTTCCTTAATTTGAGCAACAGTTTTACGTATCTCATTCTTGGATCCTCCTGGCAAAACCTCTCTGGAAATGGAGACAGAAGCAGTATTCTGTCCCCCTCGATCAAACCAGTCTTTCAGACCACGAGCCTCAGGAATATCTGGATTAATGAAGAGCTGACTGGAAGAAATTGTCCCCAGTGATTTCCCACTGTAGTCACTAACCTTCCCTGCTTTAACAGCTAAAACAGGAAAAACCCCAGAATCAATGATCTCTTGCAGTGGTTGACCTTCCTTACTGCAAAAGTCCCCCCACAGGGTTAGCTCAATGCTCCTACCAGAATAATCCTTCATATTCAGAATTCTTCTCTGAGTTTCCATACCATTCTTTCTCAAGATAGGAACCGAAGGGTTGACAGATGTCACAACACCAATAACATCAAGGATGGAGTTATTTTCAATATTCTCAATCTCATTGATGGCTTTAAAGGAAAACTGCTGTTTTGGTATAGAGTTATCTTCATCCGGACAAACATCCACAGTTGAAGTTGCCTCCAAAAAAATCTCCCACTCATTCTTCAAATGGTTAAAATTCTTCTGTGCAGGTTTTAAACTACCTTTAGAAATTAAATAGACTCTACCAACCTCAATAACATCATAAAAGCGATCGACAACAGCATTGAAACAGGTTACTCGTATTTCACCTCCATCAGAGTCAAGAAGATCAAAGGAAAATACTTTACCATCCCCCCTGGCATTGTTGTAGCGACGAAGGTCTCCTTTTGCAGTCACCCTAGCCTTGATAGCCCACCTCCCTTGATAAGGGTTCAAAGCAGCGATGGGAATGATACGTGCTGGTGCCTCATTCTTCATAATAGCACCATGATTTCTATAATTTGGAGGTGGTCGGTATGGAGGCTGAACAGTTGGTTGGAAATTCTGCATATTACTTCCATGATTTTGAGCACTAGACTGAAAACGTTGTGTATTACTACCAAGATTTTGAGAACTCAAAGCTGGTCGAGAACCCTGAAAAGAGGATCCCTGATTTGGCATACTCAAAGGAGGCTGGAAATTCCGTATATTATTGCCGTGATTATGAGCGCTTGAATTGTTATAATTCACCCCTGTCTGCTGCATTGAGTTTCCATTAGGCAACACTTTCTGACCAATCGTATCAGCAAGCGCTTTAGGATTTCCAATAATCTCGCAGTCTGGTATTATCGTTTCCAAGTTCAACACGACAATAATCCTGCATCAGAAGTAGCAAAAACAACACAGAACAAACCAGAATCAATGGTAAAGTAGTGTCAAATACATAAGACACAGCTAATCAGAAACAATAATAATTCCACAAAGCACCATATGCTTTTGTTAGGAAAGACAAGAGCCCTAAGGTTGCAGAATCAACCTCCATGACCGCAGACTGAATTAGACGCTGACCTTACATTTGCAGCTTCTTTTAAAGTTACAACAGTTCAAAATGAAGAAGTGCAAATTTGCCAAGTATAAGAATATAAAGAGCCAAGGAAATCATTAGTTCCACATCAATGTTTTCATTTATAAACACCTAAAGCAATTGATTTAATTTAAATCTCAAAACTTATCAAGACATATATAGTCGCGCCTGATAAAAATTCATTTTAGTTAATAAATTCAATATTTCTTTTAAACAGCTAAGGCAATTCTTAAAACTTAGTGAATATGATGTTCATTTTATGTTAAAAGAAATTATATTACAAGTAGATGAACTTAAACACCGAGCAATCATCTTAACATAGTTTTAGTCCTACTATGACTTTCGGATCCAAATTTTAACAAAACAACAAAAACAAACAAAGTTAGAGAAAAAAAACTGACTTGCGGTTTTGAACTTCGCTGCAAATATAATCGATCAATTGAACAACAGATCCTTTTCTAACGAAACCGTTTTTAACTCTGTCGTTGAGCTGAGTAGCGAGCATAGCGTACTGAGTTGCGACCGAGTCGGATATAAGGAGACGAAATCTCTCTTGCGCGCTTCCCAACTGCTTTATATCAACGACTTGAACCAGCGGTTTCATGTTCACGTCACCGCCATATATCATAGATATGGCGTTTGGTGTTAAATTGACCGGCATTGAGTTAGATCTCTTAAAAGGCAAAAGAAAAACAGATTAAGAAACAAATTACAAATCGTAAACCATAAGGTGCCAAAAGGAAACCCTAGAACGGAGTTAGAAGAGAGAAGGTAGGAATTGCAGGACCGGATTTTGACGGTTATGATTAAATTTGAAGAGGACAGGTTGAATGGTGGTGATATAAATTTGGAGGGGAAGAAAAGAGCGCGCACGTCGTTGAAGGTTGAAAGAGGAAATAAAATAGGCCACCGACTTCGGCCCTATTAGACTATTATTAAACATGAAATTATAAAAAATGATATCTTCAATATAATTTTGAATAAAAGTATATGATTTTTTAATTTAGCATGTATATATATATATATATAAGATATAAATATATATAAGATATAAGTATTAAAAGGTAATAAATAAATGATATTTTTAATTCATAGAGTTTAAAGTTGTAAAGATTTACATATATTTTTTCAAAAGGAAGAGACTAAAATTTTAAATATATTTTAAGGATAGAAAATGTAAAACAAGAATTCTAACAGCTAAACGTCAGGAGTATTAATGTTTCACAGTCCACTCTTCTAACCTCTAACCATTTACCTTATTAATCTCTCACCAAACAATAAAATAGAGATTTAATTTTAATAAACCTCTAAACTTTACCTCAACCACTCTTACCGAACAAAGCGTTTATTTAATGACGATTTCTGAGATATTTTGGTTCAGAATCATTTTGATGCACTTACATTTGGGGTGAAACTGATACTGGCGTAGTTGCTGCGGATTCATCTGCCATACAATCTCATACAATAAAAATAAGCTATTAATTGGAAAATCTAAATTCAGTACGTGAACTTTCTATATATTTTTGTCTACTTGTGTGTTGAGATGGTTATTTTCGCTGATTAAATGCTTCAACTATTAGTTTTATTCGAAGTTGATTTTCATCTAAATTTTAATAATTAAAGAAGCTCCACTTGATAAATTGTTCTTTGAACAATTGCTCCTTTACACTGTTTCTTGTTTTATTACATAAGTTATTATAAAAATAAAGCAGGCTAACTCGACGTAAAAGAAGATGCTATATAACTTTAATTTTATTAAAATAAAATTAATTAAAATTTAATAAGATATATTAAGAATACCACCATTTGAAATAATAAAAAATGAGGATTTTTAAAAGGTTTATTATTAATTTTTCAAAAACCCTTCCGAGCCCCTCCCAACAAACAGACAGCGTTATTATTTTTAAAATTTTACTTCCTGTTAAAATTTTCCTTCCAAGGTCAAACCTGTTAATCCTCAAAGTTAAACTCGATGTCTTACCGCCTCCCTCGCTTTTCGAAGACTAATGTATCACCACTTCGGCTAGGGCTGAAATCGATACTCAAAAGCCAGAATCTAGCAGATCCACATACCAATATAAAGTTAAATTTCCCCAATTACCAAAACCCTACATCTGTCAGATTATATTTGCGCGGAGCAGTGTTTTCATTCGAATAAGAATGACCAAAATAATGGAAACAAATACTAGCTGCCCCGCAGTAGCATCATGAACCGGACGCATGACATAACAGCATAACCATGTTCAAATCAAATACACATGACAAAACCTAAAACAGAACATAACATTATGAATCATGATAACAAAAACTGAGTGGCTATATCGGAAAACAGAATTGGAGTATCGACATTTGGCAAGGGTGTATCAAATGAGAACTCAAAAATATTTGATGCGGAGTATTTGGAAACATAAAAATTAATGAAATCTGAGAAGGACAAACAAAAAATTAATGTCAGTCAGGATAGCAAAACCCAAGGGACTTAAGCCACGGGCACCTCAATCTCCGCTGCTAATGGTGGTCGCAAGAACTCTTCCTCCTCTTTCGGAGGATGAATCGTCACCAAATCAGGAAGAGGAGTGGTTGGGCCCTGTTTTCCCTTGGGATCCCAGTCGAGCATAATCTTGACCTTGATACCAAGAACCCCCTGTACGACAATCAAGGGCTTGATTAGTGAGACAGTAACCATAACAGTATGTAACAGAAGCCTTCAGTAAGCAGGATAACCTGTCGTAGAAGGACATGTCTCACAGCAGAGTCGATGTAATCTTTCACTGGCTGACCAGATGAGATCATGTATCCATCCTTGAACTTCATAGATTTTGCACGCTGTGCCCTTAGCTTTCCACTAACAATCACCTGATCACAAGCTAAAAGAATTTATATCACCAAAACCAAAATAAACAGTGTAGAAGCAGCAAAATAGGGTGCTGTCATGTAACAAATAAGGAAAAGCACCAACCTCGCATCCTTTAGCACCACTTTCCATGATAAACCTCAACACACCATAACAAGCCCTGAAAGGGGTGAGGAGGATTATATTAGTTATCGAAGTCTACTTTCATAAGAACCCAGAAAAGAAACACAATGATAATGCTCATATAATGCAACGTAATGCTCATTAACGGGAGAAGTAAATGAAACAATGAATAGTAAAAATCAAGGATTATTTATTTATGACAAAAGAGCTATGACAGTCTACTAATGCATTTGGACGAAGCAAAAGAAACATCTAAATGATCCATTGAAGACAAATAAGAAGGCTCAAATAAGGATGACAATTTTGGGAACACAAAAGCACAACATGAACTATATATGAAATTAGCGTTTGGTTTGATATTATTATGCTTGTGCCAAAATCATGTCAATCTACTAGTGAGACAAAAATATCATGTTGTGTTTTGGTTGACTTGCCAACAAATAACATATTGTTTAGTTGTGTCATCTTATCTTGGGACCCATTTATGCATTTATAACATGACAATTTATTTATTCTATCATTATGACATCTAACAACATATATATCTCTCAAAGATTTCAGCATGAAGATAACAAAGCTTCATGGCAGCCATGATCAGAGATGAGACTGATTAATTTTGTCACCTTCCGACACAAACATGGCATCAAAAGTCCAATCTGCTTTATAGATGACAAAATGTAACACATAAGGAACAGTTGACCAAAGAAGCGAAGTGAATGTCCAGGAGAGTGCAAACAACTCATGTCTAACTCAGATAACCCTTTCACCAAGTTAATTGGGGTCTGCTAAGAATTACGTGATCATGAAGAAAGACAAAAAAGGATAAATAAAAGTATATAAAAAAATCACAGTTGCAACATATGAAAAATAAAAATTTTAACCATGGCATCGAACAACAAGATGGCCTGATCATGCAACAGGGAGCTCCTTGAGTAATGGCGGGGATGGTGTTCGACAAAAATGAAATGAAAAAAATATAAAGCCACTGAAAACCTCCATAAAATGCACTATGGAAAAAAGAAGAAAATATTATATCAGCATGTCCTTACGCAAGTTCTAACATGAAACCAAGAAAATTTCATGAAAAATACTAACATGGTAAGGTAATTACTTTAATTTTGTCACCTTCCGACGCAAAATTGGCAAGAAGCATTCCAACATGCTTTGATAGATGACATAAAAATAGATCATAACAACAATAACAGAACCGGTTCAATGATTTACACGTACACCTCCGTAATGCAAATATACCTGCGGACAGCAAGACCGCCAAGAAGCTTGTAACGAAGAGACTCCGCTTGAGCAATGGCACAGAGTCCTCTGCTGTTAACCTTCTCAGCGTACAACTCCACGCTGTTATCAGGAAACTTAAACCTCTTTTGCACGACTGACGTCAGCTCCCTAATCCTCCTTCCCTTCTCACCTACAACAATAAACAAACAATGGAAATCAATAGCTATTAAATTAAAAATAAATAAAATGAATCGAATCACGGGTTTAAAATAACTGATTACCGAGAACATTCTGTGTGCGAGTAGCTCTGATAATAATCTCCGTACGCATAGGAGTAACTCTAACTTCAACGCCTGAGTATCCATCCTCGGCCAGCTCTCTAGTCAATACCTCGTTCAGTTCGGCGAAGAAAACTCCATCGGCGACAAACTGCGTATCAATTAGAAAAAAAACACTCATTATTATTTTCAATTAATTCCTTTTGTTGAATGTAAGTGAGTGGCGGTAAAGAATGCGAGACCTTTCTCTTCTTGCTCATCTGTGCCGTCGCCATTTTCTTTTAATATCTTTGCAGAGGTGAAAGGATCTGAAGTGAAATGAGGCGAATGAGGAGGTGGTGGCGGGAGCTCTGCAATGCAAACCCTTGTTTTAGCGGAGGTCTCGATGGAGGAAGAGAAGTTGAATTTAATATGCTAAGAGGGTTCGGATCGGACGGTTGTCGTTGACTCTAGGGTTTGGTTACTGAATGATGAGATTGGTCGAGGGTTTACCGTTTGTACGCTGCATTTTTAATAATGCCGACTATTGAAGAATGGTCCATAATTTATACCAGACTGGGCTAAACCCACCAGACCTTCATTTGAATCGGCCCAGCCGCAAACCCAGTCATTGTCAAGTGTCAACCATCCCACGCAGCAGCATCGCTGACGCCATTCACACTTTCTAGATTGGATTGGATAACAACAATGCCAGCCCTTCTATCCTCCCGCTCACTCGTGTCTCCCTCATTTTCCCTCCCTTTCTCGTCTTCCAAACACTCGCCAAAACTCGATTTCCCTTCCTTCTCCTCATTCTCTATCAAACGCTACCCCCGCTCCACTGTCAAGATGTCATCAACAGCCATCGAACACATTGTCCTTTTCAAAGTCAAAGAAAACACCGACTCAACGAAAGTCGGCAGTATGCTCACTTCCTTGAACGGCCTCGTTTCACTCGACTCCGTCCTCCACCTTGCTGCTGGCCCACTCCAACGAGTCAAATCCTCTCCGATTCAGTTCACTCACATGCTCCACAGTCGCTACTCTTCAAAGGAAAACCTCGACGCATACGCTGCTCACCCTAGCCATGTCACCGCCGTTAAAGAAAATATTCTGCCTATCTGTGATGACGTCATGGCAGTTGATTGGATCACTACTGATCAGGGAGAGAACTTGATCGTTCCTCCAGGTTCGGCTGTAAGAGTGACTTTGTTGAAACTAAAGGAAGGTGTAGGGGAGGATGCGAAGCAGGAGATTTTGACGGTTATTAAAGGATTAACAGGGAGTTTCGGGGGGTCTATCAAGCAACTCACTTGCGGTGAAAATTTTTCGCCGGCGAGAGCTAAGGGATATTCGATCGCGTCACTTGCGGTTTTCGAAGGATTGAGTGAAATGGACGCGGTGGATGCTAAGGAAGAGATTGTGAATTTGCAGAAGGACAAGATTAGGGATTATTTAGAGAGCGTTATTGTTGTCGATTATGTTGTTCCGTCTGCACAATCTGCCAGTCTTTAATACCGTATTATTATTGTTATCTTTTTCTACGACTCCATCTTGAACTTGAATAATGAGGGCATGACAATACCATAAATTTGAACACCAAGTCTGATAGTTCCTTTCTTTATGTTGTGGTTGATTGTGCAAGTGAACAGTGCTACATTTTTATTACAGTATGCACCATTTCTTGCTTTGGGAGTGTTGGGTTTGGAACTAAATTGAATGTTGCTGTTACTTTCAATCTTAGGAAGTGGTTCCACTTAGACGATTGGATATCTATTAGCAGATGAGAAATTAGTCAGATCAAAAAATGACAAATTAGTATCTTTTTGATGATGGAGCTTAGTCGACCTTAACCCCTGTTATTTCAAGTCATACCTAAAATTGTTTCGACTGGACGCATCCAAATACTACCTTACCCCTAGATAAGTAAAGTCGCTAGAGCAGACGAGGAGGCAAATGTTTTTACATAAAATCGAAGTTTCATGAGAATATCAATTGGAAATGGATGAATAAAGAAATGGGTCCCCCCCCCTCCCCCACAATATGAAAACCTCATCCTTGCATGTCCTGCTACAAGTGAAGCAATAGATTCTATTGAAAAAGCTTCTCCTTGGTCGCAAAGTCAAAGCTTCCGTTTAATTTCACGCTATAGTGATGGTTATTGGTGATTAGAAGTACTTGCATGCTTTATCATTCACTTATTGACCTCGTTTCTAGGACTAGAAGAGGATTGAATTTTTTTCAGATGGTATATGAAAAGTTGAACTAACGGTAATGATACAGAGACATTCCGCAGTAATTTCCTTCTACTGATATGTCTGTGAATTAAAAAGAAAGTTGATCAGTTTATGATAAGAAAAATAAACATTAGTCAATGAAAGATTTATACAAGTCTGTGGAATTACATACATGTTAAGTGATTTGTTTGCTGATCATGGTCTTGTGAAGTTTGTCATAAAGCAGTTCATGTTCAAAGGGACCTTTTATGGCTTTTCTTTGCTTGCTTCATGTTTGGTTGTGTACTCTTGATGCCTGTTTTCCCTTTTTTTTCCTCCAAATTTTATGTTGTTTTAGCAAGTAAAGGCCAGGGAAGAGAAGTTGTGCAAGTTTGTGGAAATAAGAAGCCTGACTTTGAATATTTTGTCCCTACGTGTTACTAATTCGTGAATCTGCAATTTTACCACCTAAGATGCTGGAAACCAAAAAAAGAAAGTGGGAAATAAAGAATCAAAGGGCTGTTTTGCCAAACATCTTATTATCATCCTGCAGATGAACAATATTCTGAATCAAGCTTTAAGGTAAATACCCATCAGTGATTGCTCATTATCGACGTGCTCGACAGGAAATTAGTCAACACTCGAGCAGGAGTTGATATTACTCCGCCCACATTGCATTTTCACTATGATCCCGAGTGCAAGGATCCTGAAGGCATCTAAACACTTGAAACACGTGCATTCTCCTAAAGGATCCTAAATGCATGTAAAAATGAATATTTTTAAGTAAAACAAGAAATAGAATTCATTGATGAATTTGATTATTATATATATGGAATTATGAATTGATTAATATGATTATGATATATATTAATAATTAACATGAAATTATTAATAGTAATTACTCCCTGGGCTTTTTTCTTAATAACACTGATCTTTAATTTCAGAAAAATCATTAAATATGGCAATTAGATTTAGTAAATAACATAGATACTAGACGGAAAATTGTACTGGAAGGATGTAAAATACTTGGTCATGGTAATAATGTAATATAAATTATTGGATAAAATGGCAGATAAATTCAAAATAACTGCATGATTTCATTAACATGACACCCGGTTGAACTTGGAATCTTCATAAAACTACACCAATACCCTAATTTCACGTAACACCATGCAGCAAGAAGCGCACACACACATTGTGTCTACCACTAACTTCTATTAATTCATAATATTTATTAGTTTTAATATAAATATTTATATAAATAATAAAATATAATATATTAAATTTATAAAATAATAAAATTAAATCAATTAAAAATATAATTTTTTAAAAAATTACTATATTTTTAAAATATCTATCCAACATCTCCTCTCCATCCATATTTATCATCTATATTTATCATAAAAAAAATCAAATTACTTACTTTATAATTAAATTGATATCGAATTAAATTTTTTATTATTATAAAATTTAATTGAACTTTAAATAAAATTAATAAATACCTATAAAATAAATTATTTATTATTTTATGTAAAAATAAAAATTATTTATAAAAACATAATATAAAAATAATTGTATAAATTTATATAATTATAAATTTATAAATTATATATAAAAATAAATGAATTAATAATTGAACTTACAAATTTATTAAAAAATTAACTTAAAAATATATTATTATTAAAACCTTATTATTCGACTATAATTAAATATATTTATTTTTAAATCTTATTAAATAAATTTAAATAAGCTTTGCTTAAATCTAAGCATGAAAAACCTAAGAGTGATCCAAGTAAAAATAAAGGAAAAATAGATGAACAAATAAACCGGAGAGCTGCTGTTAAAAAGGTAAAAAAGAAAAATTGAAGCGCATCGCAGAACGAGGAAATTACAAAGAAGCCCTACTATTTTGTGTTTTCTCGTCACTCTGCTCCAATTCAAAGACCAGAGCTCTTTTTTTTTTGTTAATAAAAAAAATTCACTTGTCACTACAATTTGCTAGCATTGTCATGCATCCTGCTTCTTTTCCGGCAAAGGAATTATCGAGCTAGACGCAGAGCGGAGAGAGAGCGACAGGCATAAAATTCCGATTGAGAAATCGTATTTTTGTAATCATAATCTATGGCATCTGTGTATATTCCCGTGCAGAACTCGGAGGAGGAAGTTAGGGTAGCTCTGGATCAGCTTCCACGAGACGCTTCTGATATTCTCGATATTCTTAAAGCCGAACAAGCTCCTCTCGATCTCTGGCTTATCATCGCTGTTCGTCTCTATATCCCTCTCTCTCCCGCTTTTATTGAAGTAGCTATAGCTTTGCTAGAACTTAGGGCATTGAATTTGATTTCGTTTTCTCAACTCGATATTAATGTCGGGTTATGAATTGGTTAATTTTTCAATTTTTTTATTTTATTAAACTTGACACGACTGCAGAGGGAGTATTTTAAACAAGGAAAACTCGAACAATTTCGCCAGATATTGGAAGAAGGATCCAGTGCTGGTAATTTTGTTTATTTGTATTTGTTTCTAATGATATGATTAATTGTTTTATTTTCTGTGTAGTTATCCTTTTGGAATAAATTATGCGCAATTATCTATGGACTTTCTGAACTGAAACTTAGCTAAATACAATTTAATTTGATTATATTCTTTTATTATCAGGCAAAAGGATACTGTGTAAGTGTTTCTTAATCTCATCTTTATTGATTTTATTAACATTAGCTGATTCTGGATTTTTTAATTGCAGATATTGATGAATATTATGCTGATGTTAAATACGAGAGGATTGCTATCCTAAATGCATTAGGGGCATATTATAGCTATCTTGGTAAAATTGAGACGAAACAAAGAGAAAAGGAGGAATATTTTATACAGGCTACCAGATACTATAATAAGGCTTCAAGGATTGACATGCATGAGCCTTCTACCTGGGTCGGGAAAGGTCCACTGTCTAAAATATGTTTGACTGTTCAATATGTGAAATGATAATTTTGTTTTATCCACATCTTATTCCATTTTCTTGGGTAGCTTTCTTCTAATTTTCCCATGTAAAGCATGTCAAAACTTTTAGGTGTATGTCTTTTCATTACAGGTCAGCTATTGCTTGCTAAGGGTGAAATAGAGCAGGCATATAATGCTTTTAAAATCGTACTGGATGGAGATCCTAATAATGTATCTGCTCGTCTGGGTCAGGTATGGTAAACCTTCTTTGTGCCATTGATCATGTCAAAGATTGCATGCAAGTCTGTACTCTTTTTTACCTTTTCCTTCTGGTATAGAAGGCTTGGTCGGCCCCTTTGTATTTTTTTTTTTGAACCTAAGTGTTATGTAGTAGCGGAAGATGGTTTCTTTTGCAATTCATTTTCCATGCACAACATAATATTTTTCTGATAAAATTTCATCCAGTTCTCTAAATCAACATATTATGTATTTTGTTTGTTTGGTTTTATCTTCCCATTAACCAAGTTGTCAATTTTGCTAAATTACATCCTAATTATATTTTTATCATAGCCATATATGCTTTCTTCCTGTTGCTAACATAGTAAATAACTTGCAATATGAATTGGACATTTTGCAAAAATCAGTTTACTACAGATTAACTTGGCTAAGGCATTGAGGGGTGTTTTTTCCTGGTAGGTGACATTGACAAATATAAGAATGTTGTGAGATGTGATAACCTTTTTAAGTTTGCATTTAGAGAGACTATACCAACCTGTCGAGATTGGGGAGGCTAGGGTAGGGACATGGTTTATATGGTTGGATACTGTCATTTTCTTGTAATAACTTGAACTGAATTTTGGCAGGCATGTGTTGAGTACAATCGCGGCAATTACAATGAATCTTTGAAATGTTACAAGGTGTGCTGTTTTACAATATTTTAGCCATCAAGTATTTGTGCTATTTGTTTCATTCTTAATTCAAATATGATCTGGTCAGCATCATGAAGAATATTGTATTAGACTTAATTATTCCAACATGTTTTTAAAATGTTGAGTTTTATCATTAATAAGATGGCATTGCAAGTGCATCCTGACTGTCCTGGAGCTGTAAGGCTTGGCATAGGTCACTGCTACTATAAATTGGGAAATCTTAAAAGAGCTTGGCAAGCATTTCAGAGGGTTTTACAGGTAAGACACATAACTCTTTATATGTGCACTTGATGACTTATAATCACTGTCTTATTCTGCTTTTTTCTCATTGATGTTGGCATTTATATGTTTTATGACATTGGGTAAGCAGTTGGACCCAGAAAATGTTGAAGCTCTTGTATCCCTTGCAATTCTGGATTTGCAAACAAATGAAGGTGGGTTGATAATTAGTTTTAGTTATATGTTTGTCTTTTTTTTTTTTTTTATTTGAGGCATCTCATTTCAATATGTATTGTACTGAACAGCTAATGGAATTAGGAGAGGAATTGTATACATGCAGAGGGCCTTTGAGATATATCCATACTGTGCAATGGCTCTGAATTATCTTGCAAATCACTTTTTCTTCACTGGTCAACATTTTTTAGTTGAGCAATTAACTGAAACTGCTCTCGCTGTGACTAATCATGGACCAACAAAGTCACACTCATACTACAATTTGGCACGCTCTTACCATAGCAAGGTTTGGATTCCATTCTTGTAACTGTTGGCTGATATTGTTACTAGGGACGTTATTTGTTTAAAGGTGGAGGAAATTATTTTTACTGAACTTTCTTGCTTTCTATTGAAGTATATGTACATGTGAATAAACACTTGAATTTGATTTTATTCCTACCGGAATCTGATTAAGAAGATGCAAGATAGGGCAATTTTTTTGAGTGATGTTTTGTACTTCAACTGTGATTGGTTCATTCTCTTCCATGCAGCCTCAGCTTTATCAATTGAGGATCTGATGATTCATGGTCCACTTTTTTTCTGAATATCTCCACCAATATGATTTTCTGCCTTCTAATAAGGGCTTTCTGATTGTATGAACTTTTAATACCTATACATATGGTGGTATATTCTGTTTGTATGTTTTTATATCAGAATATTATCAGTTACATTCAAATAGCTTTGCTCTATCCTCAACAATCTAATAATTTGGTACCTTTGGTTATTATCTTTATATTTAAGCCTTTGGAGCTTCTAATTTTTCCAAGAACTGCTAAGCCATTAATAATATCTTCTTACCCACAGTTTTCTCTTGGAATTCATTATTTTGTTAACCTTTCATTATTAATACGGTCCTCTTGGCTGTTGGAAGTGATGGCAATTCTCTCAATTGTAGGGAGACTATGAAACAGCTTCAAGATACTACTGGGCTTCTGTGAAGGAAACCAATAAGCCAAGTGACTTTGTGTTTCCCTATTTTGGTACGTGAATATTTGCTTTTCACTTTTATCTCTATTTTCTTCAAAATTTTTTTTAAGTCAAATATGTTATTAGCATGATTACTTAATTTCAATTTGCATGCTGTACTCTGAATGATTTCAGATACGAGACTTATCATTTTTGTATCAGTATGTTGTAACTTTGAGCATTAACAGCGGCAGGCAGGTATGACATGATTGCTTTTAACAGGATTGGGGCAAGTTCAGCTGAAGTTAGGAGAGGTCAAAAATGCATTGTCAAATTTTGAGAAGGTTTTGGAGGTCTACCCTGATAATTGTGAGACATTAAAAGTGAGTTTCATTAAAACATTGACATTGTGCTGGGTTTATTGATGTTTTCTTTTCCAAAATTGATAGGAAATTAATTTATTTTATTTCTTTGGATCTTTTGATTTTGTTTAGAGCTTAAGATTTCCTCTGCTTTAGGTTCTCGGGCACATCTATTTTCAGCTTGGTCAGACTGCAAAGGCTCAAGAATTTTTGAGGAAGGCTACAAAAATCGATCCACGTGATGCACAGGTACTTGATACATTAACAATATATTAATCATACCTTTGAGGTTTTCATATCTTTTATTGGTAATTAGAAAGTTAATGTTAACCTACAATGGCCCAACCTGCATGGGTCCCATTTTAGTTTATGCATTGTTTTTTTGTTTTCACATAAAAATGATTCTCTGTTAGGAGTGTGACATCGATATTTTGGATTCCAATGCTCAAATCCAGCAGTAGGGGAGCATTGCCTTATGCTCACATCTTAATATGGCTCTGAACCAGACGACCATTTATTGCTCCAATTACAATGCCGAACTTCTCTCCTCCCCTGTGTGTCAGCCTGCTTTAATTAGCAACAAATATATAGTTGTCAGTTTCCTGCCCAAACCAAATTCTTAGTAATGCTCCTTGTTGCCTTTATCCTAACAATTTGACAAACTTCACATAAAATATCTGGATTATAGCTACTATATCATTAATATGTTCAGTTTGAATGGTGTGAGCTTTTTCCTTTTCAAAAGGGGTATTGTGTAGCCTGAATGTGATTTTTAGCGAAAAAAATGTAGAAATTTTGTTGCGCATCTTCCTTTTGAGGTTAGTAACTAGTTACTCAGAAATTTGAAAAATTAGCATCATTTAATTCTCCTCGAAGTTGATACACTTTATCTAACTTGTGTAACAAATAATTTTTTCCTATGTCTTTATATCTGATAATAAAATATTTTGAACTATCATGCAGGCATTCCTTGACCTGGGTGAACTGTTGATTTCTTCAGATACAGGAGCTGCTCTTGATGCCCTGAAAACTGTGAGCACGTGCCATTTGTTTCCCATTTATGAACTGGCATTCTTGAATATCTGGTACTAAAGAACTTGATCTTGTCATATCAATTTTGATCAACTTATGCATTAATATACTGCACAGGCTCGCAGTCTACTGAAAAAGGGAAATTGTGAAGTGCCAGTAGAAGTGCTTAATAACATTGGAGTTATTTATTTTGAAAGAGAAGAACTGGAGGTTTGTACAATTCTGTTTTGCTTCAAACTGTCATAAATAAATGTTCTTGTATGCAATAATTGTTCTTAGTGTTATCTGTGTTTGTTATATAAAATTTTGTGCTCTCTTCTTCTATTTACTTCTCTGATATTTAACTAGCTGAAATAGTTGGACATGTTATTTAACAGCTTGCTCTAGAAACTTTCAAGGAGGCTGTCGGTGATGGGATATGGCTTGGTTTCCTTGATGGCAAAGTGAAAATGAATGCCATTGATGCAGCAGCATCTATTCAAGAATACAAAAACACACAATTTTTTCATCAATTAGAGCAAGATGGTCATAATGTCGAACTACCTTGGGATAAAGTCACTGCATTATTTAACTTGGCAAGATTACTCGAGCAGATGCATAAAACAGAAACTGCAAGCATGTTGTACCGTCATATATTGTTTAAGGTATATGTATGTAATGTGGATGCATGCACGATTAATCACTTTTGTTTCAGTTATCACACCTTTTATTTTATTTCTACTTTTATATGCCACGTTTTGTTAAGGAGAACTTGTATTCTCTCAACTAACTAAACCTTATTGCTTCTGGGGTAGCTGGCAAAGGGCTGGATGTCTTTGAATTTTAATAATAATATAGTTACTGCGATTTAGTAGGTGTAGAATCTCAATTTTCTTTTGACTTGTAAATAGATGATACTAAGTAGTGATATGCAGTTAGAGCAAGTCATTTGTACTAGGTACAAAAAGGAAACCAAACTAATCTTCATAAATTTCATTGTGAATGTGAAATGTTTATAATATTCATCGACAAACATATTGTTCATGGCTGACCATGGAAAGGAAACGTAATATATGATTATGCTTTTGATATGCATTGCTTTTCTTTCACATGCTAGGATATTGACTAGGTTGCCTGTTCATAATTTAGATTGGTAACTAATGAATCATCATCTTGTATTTAATTTGTGTTTAATTGTATCATATTTCTTTGCAATGAAAATAATAAAGGAATCCTTAGAGCATCATGGATAGATTTCAATTAGTAATTTTAGGTTCTTTCTAATTATTTCTGAAGGCATGCAAATTGATGTGCATTGGAGATAATTGAAGAAAATTTTGACCCCCTCTTATGCAGATCACAGATGCTAGAAACCACACTTTATTAAATTTGGATTTTCTGACACTTTGTTCTTTGCAGATTACTTGATTAACTTCATCATGCCTTTTTTCATTGACATTGAAATTTTAGACATTCCTGTTCAACTTCTATTTGCAACTTAAAATATGTATTTATACATTTGTGTTTAACTTCTATTTGGAAATGCAGCATTTTCCAGAAATCTGCTAATTAGTTAATTAGTTAAATAAGTGTCTTTAGATGTCTCATTTTCAATTTGTATCACTCCATCCTTTGTTAACTGTTTTGTTCTTTTTTACAGTATCCAGACTACGTGGATGCTTACTTGAGGCTGGCTGCCATTTCAAAAGCTCGAAATAATCTCCACTTAAGCATTGAACTGGTTCTTGCCATCCCTTTTAAAATCGTATTCCAACAGAATTGCTTTCCAAGTTCATTTTCCAATTGTTAGTAAACTTTCCCTTGTAGGTTAATGAAGCTTTGAAGGTAAATGACAAGTGTCCAAATGCGTTATCCATGCTTGGTGACTTGGAGCTGAAAAATGATGATTGGGTTAAAGCAAAGGAAACCTTTCGTGCTGCTAGTGAAGCAACTGATGGGAAGGACTCTTATGCGACCCTCTGTCTGGTATAAGCCTTGTGCATGCTTTTCTGAATTCTTTTTGGACATACTTAACGATCTACTTCTTTGCAACAATTATATGTTAGTTACATTTTCCTTTTAATGTATCTCTATTTGCATTGACAAGGGTAACTGGAACTACTTTGCTGCAATACGCAATGAGAAAAGAAATCCTAAATTGGAAGCTACTCATTTGGAGAAAGCCAAGGAACTTTATACAAGAGTATGATTTCTGTCTTCTTCTTTCTCTTCCCTTGTAATCTGGGCCTTTTCTTCCTCTAATCCTGGTTCTGATAGTGCTTCCTGTAACTCTGCAGTTATGCCTCTACAATTTTTTTTTTCAATTTGATGCACTTTATCTTTATGTTGCGTCTTTTCGATTGGAAAGGTTTTTTCTTTTTCAAATTCTGTGTTACAGAAGTCCCATGAATATAACAAAAGCTAGGAAAGAGAAGCTAATAATGTTTATACCTCTTTCAAGTTGCACTTATTGTGGGATTTAACCCTTTGAATGCGATAGAAATCACAACATGTTCTCCTTCTCTTATGCAATACATTTATAATTAATGCAGCAAATTTCTTACAATGAGCCTCGAATCTTTCATGTTATAGGTTTTAGTTCAGCATCCAGCTAATCTGTATGCTGCCAATGGTGCGGGAGTAGTTTTGGCAGAGAAAGGACATTTTGACGTCTCGAAGGATCTTTTCATGGAGGCATGCATTCTAATTTGCTTTGCTTGGTATATAAATTGAATTATCCCAAATACTGCAGCCTTCCTTTTCTCAAGAACTTTTGTGCGTGTTATCACTGATGTAGGTCCAAGAGGCTGCAAGTGGAAGCATTTTTGTTCAGATGCCAGATGTGTGGATCAACTTGGCACATGTTTATTTTGCTCAAGGAAACTTTGCATTAGCCGTGAAGATGGTGAGTTCATCTCAGTTATGTCTATGGGTGTGCGTACATGTGATTACAATTCTCTCCAGTTTCTTCCTTTATTGCATGTGTTAATTAGTCCCTCCATTGCAGTATCAAAATTGTTTGCGGAAGTTCTTCCACAACACAGACTCTCAAATTCTCTTGTATTTGGCTCGTACACATTACGAAGCTGAACAGTGGCAGGAATGCAAGAAAACTTTGCTTAGAGCTATCCACTTGGCACCTTCAAATTACATTCTAAGGTTCGATGCAGGTGTTGCAATGCAAAAATTTTCGGCATCTACATTGCAAAAAACAAAGAGAACCGTAGATGAGGTTACTATTTTGTTGAATTATTTGTTTCTGTGTGCCTTCCAACTATCTTATCCTAATCTTAAGATGAATAGCCCCAATTTTCCTTATGATTTGGGCACCAAGCATACAAAACATGGTAAATATACTCCATACGTGAAAATGTCAACACCAACATGTTGCTTGGATGTTACTGTAAGAGTAAGAACTGGGATGGTTGGCCAACTGTGGCCATGCTGCCACAGTTAGCTACATTGCCAAAGTGATATCCGTGTGGAATTGATGTTTAGACATTTTATATTCAAAAGCTTCCATTTAGGTCACTATAGGACTCTAGCTTAGACATGACTCAAATCAGACTGGAAGCAATAAGTTGCTATGATTCATTTGTTTCTAAATTGAGCCATCTTAATGATCATTTGTACAGGTCCGGTCAACAGTTGACGAGCTAGAAAATGCTGTTCGTCTATTTAGCCAGTTGTCTGCTTCTTCCAACCTTCACTTCCATGGGTTTGATGAGAAGAAAATCAACACTCATGTTGAGTATTGCAAGCATTTACTAGAGGCTGCAAAAGTACATCGGGAAGCAGCTGAGCGTGAGGAGCAGCAGAACCGGCAAAGACAGGAAGTTGCTCGTCAGATGGCATTGGCCGAGGAAGCCCGTCGAAAGGCTGAAGAACAAAAGAAGTTTCTGGTCCTGCTACTATATACTTGTTTTGTATCATATGTGCTGAAAATCATTACAAGCAAGTTCTGATAGTGTTCTTGTTATAATGTTTTGTGGGGAATAGTTGGAGAAGAGAAAGCAGGAGGATGAACTAAAACGGATCAGGCAGCAAGAAGAGCATTTTGAGCGCATAAAGGTAAAAGTCTGTCTTCTCCCTATTTGTTGATGCTAAGTATCCTTGTATGCCCCTCATAGATCATATAGATTATTTTATATTCATTTAGATATGTTCCACCTATCTTGCTGCTATCTTGGTTGGATTTATCATATCCGTAGCCTTCAGTCCTGAAGGAGTTGTGCAACATGCTAATCTGAAAAGCCTTTACGGAAACTTGGAATGTTTGCATGAGACCTAGTAGCTCTTTATATGGTGAAAAACTTGAGTATAAAACTTTTTGGATTTGCCTGCGTATGCTCAAGATAACTTAGTGTTTCTGATTTCCTTTTTTGGCATCCTCAGGAACAATGGAAGACCAGTACACCTGGTTCTAAACGAAGGGACAGATCTGATCTGAATGACGAGGAGGGTGGCCATGGTGAAAAGAGGAGAAAGAAAGGTGGAAAGCGGAGAAAGAAGGACAAGGGCTCAAAATCACACTCTGAGATGGAAGAAGGAGAAGCCGACTTCATGGATGATCGTGAAGAGCTGGAAGATGAAGATACCAACATGAATTATGGGGAACACAGAAACCAGTTGGATAATCCTGACAAAGATGCAGAAGAAAATGCTCAGGATCTTCTTGCAGCAGCTGGGCTTGAAGATTCTGATGCAGAGGATGCAGTAAGAATTCATTTTTGTGTCTGTTCTATTTGTTCCAGAAAAAGCAAAAAAAACCTTAAAATCCAATCTCTGGCAAAACTCTTTCAAAATGAAACCTAGCTAGAGTCTCAAAATCACATACCATACCATAATGCAATATTAGTGTTGGTAAAAAAATATGATCTGCATGGGTTGAATAATTTGTTTCTATATACATTTCGGAGTAGTTTTAAATTATTATGAGGCAAATGATTGATTGGCAGCTATCTCATTGACATAGCTGATGCATCACTAGCTGATTTTCAAATTTTCATTTATCATTGTTAAGATTAAGGCTGGGATATTAATCTTTGATTTGTTTGATTCTGGTAGTTAAATCTTCAATTTGAAAACCAATTCAGTAAATGCATTCATCTGACTGAGATTCATTTTATTTTCTTGGGGAAAGGCTGCACCTTCATCAACAGGCAGGAGGAGACGGGCTTGGTCAGAATCCGACGATGATGAGATATTAGACAGGAAACCGCAGTCCAGTCCAGTTCGTGGAATTTCTGTAGAACCACAGGGGAGTGATGGAGATATCCGAGAGGATACTGACAAGCGGTACGGCGATGCTGCGGCCGATGATGAGGATTGATATTTAAGATTTCTAATTTTCTAGCTGTCGGGAAAAATTAACATGCAAATTTTTCAAGAAAGGTGGATGCCTTCATGCACTGGGGGAATAGTATTTGCTTGCTTGTCGTGCTCCCTGGAGTTATAATGCAAGTTGCAGTTTTTGCGTGCTGTCCCAGGCAAGTAAATATCAGATACAACCGCAGCTTCCTAGTCGTCTGGGCTTGTGAGTGTATATGAAAATGCCTCGCTCATCACTTGGCGATCTTCTGTTGCCTAATTTGTTTGTGTATTAAATTTTAAATGTTAGTCATGAGAAATTCTCGCGTAATTTCATTACTTATTTTAAGTGTTATTTACTGATTACCGGAATCTGATGGATGTTATGGTTGTCTCTTAGTAATTTAAGTTACTACACCTAACGTGCTGAGCTTGCTTTCGTATTTCGTATTTTCCTATAAAGATCTTGGATGACATCAATGTCTGTCAAACTTATAATGTACGAGACACGTGGTAAATGCCGGATTGTATTAATGAATTCACATGCGACTATCTGCAGGATTAATGGAATTTTACTTGGTGCTATAATTGCCTGATGCATTCAAGTGCTTGAAGCTGTGAATGCCTTTAATTTACACTAAGAATGGGGTCAGGTTATTCTCTTTATCCCATCTCTCTTTCAGTTTTTCTAATGTGCACGCGTGTTGGCTCCTGTATCTGCACCGGAGTATGATTGGTAGGCAGAGGGTCAGGTTCGATGAGTGCATGAGAGGATTACATGTTGCACCGTGTATTTTTCCTTGTGCTACTGATTCGGTGATAAATTCTTTCTCGAGTGAAGTCTGTATTTCTGATGGCAAATGCAGACCCATGCTCACATCCCCGCCGCCAGAAGCTTCAGAACCAACAGTTACAGAGGATTGCTCTGTTTGCAATACAAAGGCTTTCACCAGACCTGACCGCCTCCTAATTGGTCTGACTAAAGTGCTCCCCTTTCACTTTTCTTCTGGGCTTGCATGTTGATAGTACTCGTCATCAAACTGACAGCACATGCAATCACATAAATTTCGGTATCTCAATTTTAAAGACCTTTATCTGTGTAAAGTGGACTACTGACGTTGAGTGGCGGAGAATGAACGGCAGCGAAGGATGAACTGTAAGGATTGATGAGTGACGATGGCAGAGATGATTATAGAAAGAAACCATAGGATTTGAGGAAAAGGTGGCATCATATTTTTATATATTGAAAGGTATATAAGTAAAATGACAAACTGAAAATGACATAATTTCAAGTAGATGATCAAAATTGAACATGAAAGTACATGGGAAATTACGCCCTCAAACTAAAAGCAAGCACCGAAGTTGCTAAAACATCCCCTATCGGGTACCAATCAAACAGCTTTGGTACAATCATCCCATGCATTTATGATCTTCAAGAAAATAACAAGACCAATAAGAAGCAGGACACTGAATGCTTCATTAAACATGTTAAGCATAATCCAATCCGCAACACTGTCAAATGAAAAAGACAACCTAGCCAAAGAAGAAACAAGGGTAAAAGGAATAGCACTTGAACCTAACAAAAAAGAAGAACAGCTACCCCTGCGGTAAGTACTTTCTTGGCCTTCAAGTTCAACCATCTGTCAGAAGACAAAAACAATAATATATCAATAAAAACAATATTGGGTCTTTTATGGAAGACCATAATATTCTGAAAAAATGAAAATTACCACGATGGGTTGTTGAACTGAAGATGGGAAAGTCATGTGAAGATGAGGGAATAGATATTGAGAGGCTGGTTGCTAAAACTGAACCGCTATTTGGTGACCTGTCATCCAAATCAAGCCATGATGAATCTTTGTTCTTCGGCGGCCATTCATCAAAGAACCGATGAACAGTTTTATGAGTCTCTTCTCCTTCTTCTTGTTCAATTATCTTGGGCAATGTCCATTTCATGTCAGTTCTAAGAAAATAATTCTGTTGGTTTTGAGTAAATTCGTCGTTTAAACTAGACAGGCTTCTTGGATTTGAACTGGTGGTAGTAGAAGAAGAGGAAGGAGGTCTCATCGTTAGTGAAGTAAATTGCCAGGCATCGTCCAGAGATGAACCTGATAAACTTCTAACTGAACCAGAAGCTTTTGAGAAGAAAGCATGCTCATCAATCTCTTCTGTCTGCCCATAAGTATTCCTGTTTTTGTTTATTTTCAAAAGAAACCAAACCCGTGAACAAAGGACGAAAGATGAAAACTAAAAAACGCACAATTAAACTAATGGATAAGGTGTCGTAAATGAACCTATAATCTGAACTAGCAAGGGAACACGAAAGCAAAGGTGTAGAGTTGTCTAGCGATGACAAACCAATGCTTGGAGTAGAAGCATGAGGGGATGATAAGAACTGAAGGGAATGATCTCCAGAATAAAGGTTATTTTGATGAGATGAGAGTAAAGAAAGAGAGGGAGAAGTCGACGTTGCTGTTGGTGGTGGTGGGATTGCTGTTTGATTTACAGCAGCTTCCACTGGCTTTCTTGAACGGTTTTTGCCTCTATGCATGTGTCTTTCACAGTATTTGGAGTCTGGGTAAGCTTCTTTTGAACACCTCCATTTCTTTCCATCTGTTCTTCTACACCTTCCTGGTTCTGGGTCTATTTTCCTGTCAAAACCAACTGCATTCCAAATCTTTTTAATATCTCAGGAAACCCTATTAAATAAAGTTGGAAAAGATTAGGTTATCACCATGGGAAGGAAAGAGCCTTGAAGAAAGGGTAGTCTTCAAGCAACTTCTCCGGACAGTAAATAAAAGATGAGATGGAATAGGAATGCCAGACACCATATACTTGAAGATTAATGTTTGATGCTCGAGTTCTTGCCATTGAGATGCAGTGAACGGAAACCTTTTTGTCGTTGATCCATTCATCATAACATCTATGCAGAAGAACAAAAATAAGAAAAAGGGTGACTCGATTCTCTAATATATAAAGCAGATAGCGGTGAAAGAAAGAGTCGTGTAATATTCTGGTTCTCGAGAAGGAAATTGAACAGTTGAATGAAAAGAGATGTTGCAGAAATAAATACAGAAAGCTGCAGGGTTTTGTTACGTGAATTAACGTGCAATAAGTTGCTATTAGTAATAATGTTATCATTTCTATATATATTAAAACCGAGGGACCATTGGCCTGCAGCAGATTGATAGATGGCTTTGATAATAATGCAAACACAACCCTTTTCTCTCTGCCACGACCATATTATTATTGACTGCACCATACTGGTGCTGCCTCCAACTCTTGTCGCTGACATCTCCACAGAAACCCATAACGATGAAAGAAAATAAGAAAAAACTATATTACTAAAGAGAATTACTCATCAAGCATACCACTCACCGAACATACCAAAGATTGCCGTGCAAGACAAACAAGAATAAATTTCGCAAGACTTGGCAAGATAAATAAAATAATAAGTGATTTTACTGATATTAAATGGTGATAGCAGCACAGGAAGAGAAGAAACAGGAGAGATGACAATGATAGGGAAAAAAGAGGAGGATGGAGATGAGTGGTGGTGGAGGGGAGAGGACGGGTTAGGCGTCAGAGAATTTAGTAATAGATTGATAAGAGAAGTGGGTGTCCGAAAGAAAGAAAGAGCCTCCACATGACTCACAAGAATGTACGAAATTAAGCTTTTACTGCTACCATACCAACTCCTTTTTGCTTTTTTCTGTTTCTTTCTATCAGACACTCTCCAACGCAACAGTTTGATCTTTTACTTTAAGCTTGGAAATTGAATAAAAATTAAAAACCAGGAGTCTTTTTAGTGAAGGCAAGGTCTCGAAACCTGATTCGACTTCGAATCCTGTCAAGTTTTAGGGTTAAGAGTTAAACATTCAACTCTAATCTATCAGTTTTTCTACCAAATTCGCAGGTTTTGCAAGGGTCCAACTCTTAAAAGATTTCAGACTAAATCGAATCGAGTTCAAGCCTAGTTCATGATTAAACTAGTTGAACAGGCGAGCTTGGTTGAGTTTGACCACATGGTTAGTTTCTGTAGTTATCTAATAATATATTCAAAGAAAGAAGGTAAAATGCATAAGATAACATGTTAAACGTTTCCAGACAAAAAGTAGAAGAAAGGCATTTGAGTAAGAAGAAAGCAATGACAAGCACGAGAGCATTCTTTTTAGTTAGGTTACATTAAATTCCCTCGAACTATTATTTCACTCACTTTGGCAAAATGGAATCATTGCAAAAGCTGCAGCATGAGCTTCAGGATTCAACATCAGTTCACAAAACCCTGGTGGATATTTTCCTCCAGGAAAGGAATGGTCAGTTTTAATGTTTCTTTATGAATTTTGAGGGTTTAAAGTATCTTGTAAAGTTGCACCAAGCAAGCGATTTGGAACATGTATGATAATGAGGACATGGCCTTTCCTGACAGTATCAATATCAACAACTTCAAGTCTTGGATTTGCCATTTTCATATATATTGCAGAGAATAATCCCCAGGACGATATCGTAGACATCAACTTCCACATTAAGGCGACTTGGGTCTGTTGGGTGAAAGTCGTTCTAGTCATTACTCTTAGAGGATGAGGTGAGACCGACTTTGACACAGTTAGATTGGAGTATTTACCGGCCTGTAGTCAACTAGTTATCAAACAAGCTACTATTTATAGTTGTTGCTTTGTATTACTTTTATGCATAGATATTTATACATGTGTGCCTGGAATTCTGGTATCTTACTTAAAATATTATGATGCATGGTTAAGGCCTAAAGTTAGAAGTGATCTTAAAAATCAATCACGTTCAATTAAAGGCCTCGATATTTATATTCGTTTAGAAGAAAAATAAAAACCATATAGAAAGATGAATATGCTCTACAAAAAATCAAATATTTTGAATAAGTTCAGATAAATTAGGTATGTGCATTCAGTATGCATCAAGCACAGTATTTGGGTTGGGTGGAATGCATGTTTATGGTAGAATGAGTGTTGCCCAATAAGGAAACAGTAAAGAATAACTGGTGTGTAGGATTCAATCCTTATTTATTACACAAAGAAAGGCAGATGTGTTGAATAAGTAGTAATAAATAAAACATCTTCATTTTAGAAGGCATGCGGAAACCTGTGAGAATTCTCATACCATCCCGACAGCCGGTCAAAGGAGTCCACTGCTACCTATACTGACTAAACATGCGCACCTCCCAGGGAATCTTCGTTTGGTCGGAATCAATTTTTATATAATTATTTATGAATTTAAAATAATTAAACCTATTTTAAAATTTATCAATACATATTCTTTTGTAAATAAATATTCATTCGTCTTGCAGTTCCTCCTGGACGATTTTGCAAATAAGGGTCGGATGTGAACGATTTCAGCATAAGCCAAGCATGACATGAAAGTTGAGAAGAAGTCGAAACGTTAGAATAAGAATGTGTTGGTCTTGGAATTGGCTCGCTTGTTCCCCTTATACTTCTGACTTTTCTTTCCTTCTTTCTGATATGGAACGTATCCCATTTCTTTCCCTTCCACTTTCCCCAGCACCCACTTAGAATCAATGCATGTGCATCGCACCTCCTATGCTCATTGTAAAGGTCCTACATGCCAGGAATGTGCTGAATAGTTCGCCGCTGTGAACACGTCAGAATCATCCCAATCATGATCTAACCAGTGATTCAAAGCTAAAGAACAAAAGCATGCACTAGGGCTGCACCATCCAATCATGGTTAACTCAGTGTCGTCATGCTTCTAAGGCAGTGGTCCACTCGGGCAGTTCGTGGACTCGTGCTAGCATGCTAACCAACAAACTAATAATACTCCTGTCAAATGATTTACTACTACATAACTCGTCATTGCCAGCATCTGTTATCGAAAGTAAAAAGCATACTGTCTACCGCAGTAAAAGATCGAACGCAAGTGCTTACTGTACAAATCGGTTTCGAGCCACTTGCTCGAAAATGAAAACTGATTATTCAAGGGATTGGATATTATGAACATATAGTGCACATCCAGGGTGCATTTTCTTTGTTTTCCTCCTCAAGATTTGACAAGGCAAGCAAAGATGATGATAACTAATGATTTTCGAGGACACATTTTCATTCCTCATAGTTACGTAAAATTTCAAATGCATTATCCAACCAAAACTGGATTTCTATGACGCCAAGCACGCGGCAAACCTATTTATAGTTCCAGTCTCTTAAACTAACATAAATATCATAATGTTTCAAACTAGTATAAATATCATTAAGATTATACAAGACCTCCGTTGTTTCTTCTATAGCTATGCATCTCCATTGATCTGCTCAAGGGCAGATTATCTGCCCGCCCAACGCAATTGTGACTCCGACCAAAAGGTCATTGGCCAAAAATTAGGTGTATGTTGAACTTGCATACCAGTTACGATAGATTATTATAATTACAGACCGACCTTTCAAAGCAGCATTATTCCTTCTGGAAAAAAGAAAGAACAAGATCTGTATGTACAGAGAAGAGTTGTGTGTCTACGAAGTGCTGCTCAGAAGAATTCAAGAGGATTGTCAGCATACTAATTAATTAAGATGGAAATAACAAAGAAATCCAGAAACAGAAGAGACACACCTTCATGAATGGTCGATCACGACTAGGAAATGAGTCTATGAAACTTTCCTTCAAAAGCAGGGATACCTAGAAGTAAAAGGAAATGAAAATCAGTTACATAGCACCAAAGAGGGGTTATTGACTATTTAAGAATGAGGTGTGCATGAAGTAAAACACTCTAGTAATGCTCATGTTCTGTGCTGCATGAAGAGTAGAATCATGTTGAAAGTAGGACATGGGTCTCATTAAAGGTTCTCCCCCATCTCCGACTTCTTTTATAAAGCAACGTTATGCCTTTACCTGCGTGTTATTTGGCACCCTCCAATAACCACCAACTATTTTTATCCAATAACAGCACTAAATGTACAGAAAGTTTGCATATCTGATGTTGATATTTAATGAAAATGTATTAATAAATCATTTCATTGGTCTAACAAATATGATTTTCTTCTGTTTTGTTTCTACTATTTTATTATGTAAATTCTTTTCTCAATGCAAGAAAACATTAATAAATATGAAAAACAGAATTGACAACAAATGAATTCAGAACATATTAGAAGTTAGAAACATGCGAACCTTATCATTGTTGGATTGTACATTTGTAATTGTGTGCGAGCGCAAGTTAGAGCAAAGTGAATCTAGGTAGGATCTTAGCACTGATAGGAAACCTTTGGCAGCTTCAATCTGTAGGTATTTGCGATTTCAGAACAGAATTACTAACCATTGAAAAGAACTCTATTCCACATCATTCCAAGATAATAAACTTGACAAGATTAGGAGAAAAGAAGGAATCCATCAACGAAGTGCTAATCATTAAGAAATCAAAGTGCTTATTAGAAACTGCCGGACACCAAGTTTACAACAATTCACCATAAAAATGCATTTACGATGATCCTGAGCCATCAAAATTGCTGTTAAATAAATCGAATATAATTATATTTCCTGGTGGACATAACATTGTTTCCCAAATTGATTGAACGGTAAACTAAAGAAAGAATCCTCATCATTGTAGAGAAACTGAACCTATAAAATCATGAGCAAATGTTTGCAAAAGCAAAAGGAAATCAACCCAAACCAGAAAATATTACAAAGAACTCTTTATGTTTTTCTTTAAATGATACTTCAACTATGTAATAAGAAAAATTAAATGAACTTTCCAAGAGCGACCTAAAATTTTCTTCCATCATTGACATTCAACAAAACCAAACATGCAAAACAGGACACCAAGTTCCAGTGTCAATGCAAGATTCAGGGATGTCGACCCATAGTCTGCAACAAGAACACAATCACATAAAACAAGTCCATACCTGCACATCCGTACACTCATAAACTGGCCTTTTCCTTCCTAAGTAGCTTTCTCCCACAAGCTTAGCATGGTAAGGACTCAAGGATGAAAATAACTCCCGGTGCTTTGGCAGCTGAGGTATTGTTGATGATTTTACCTGTCAATAGAATAAAAAAAGAAAATCCAATTATGATAACCACATAAAATACTATATGATGGCTTGCACATCAATGTCATTCAGGAAAAGAAATACTAATACTATCATATGACAACAGCTGAGGTTATGATTAAGCTAAGTTACGATGGATCACATAAATTTTTTAACAAGTATTCAATATCATTAGCAAAGTTTTCAAACATATATAACCTTCAGCCATTGTAACAGCTAAATAGTGCAATATCTCTGCAAAGATATCATAGAGCAGAACAACGAGAGGAAAGAAAAACTAAGGCAAACTTGTTGGTTAAAGAAGTAAGCAGTGCAAGTCATGCATCTGGTGGCATTCAAAATAAATAAGACCTGATAGTGGCTGGTATAACTGAAAATGGAAATACAAACCTGGTTCTTGTTAACATCAACCAAAATGACATTGGTTAACTTTGACTGTACTTCACTGGTTTTGTTCTTCACACCAACCTAAAAATGAATAAAATAAACAATAGCGAATCAAAACCAGTCACTAACACTAATACCGGTATACAAACAATAGTTAAGATATAAAGAAGGCTGGAAAAGAAAGCTCACTATGTAAGGAACTGGTGCATCCAAAAAGTCCAGCATATCGTCAGGTAAAATCTGGAAATTTATTCAAGGAAGAAAAAGGCAATGAACTTCAAGCCCCCAAAGATCAGTCAACAAAATTGGCTAGCCACAGAAAAATACCGGCATTAATAGGCTTTGCCACTGATAAGGACGGATTAGAGGAATAATCGACAAAACTGATGCAGATAATATTCCCTGTATAAAAACAATTAAAAGATGATACATGTAAGCAGCTGAATTATGTTTCTAAGATCATCTAATTTTCAGAAAAAAAAAAATCCAAAGGAACAACTTCCTATGGCATCTTACACAGCATCATTCCTGCTCAACAGTTTTCAGTTTAAACTAAGATTTTGTTAAATAAACAGTTGTAAATAAAGTAACTGCAATGTTAAAGGAGATGTGACTATCCAATAAAGAAATAAATAGATATTCTGACTTTCAAGTTAACACCCGAACCACGTACATACCAGATTAGAACAAACGAACACAATCTGCTTCTCCATTAGTGCTCCAGCAAACAAGGTTAGAACCTGCATGAAAGGACAGTTGATAACCAAATACCAGCAGGCATATGCAGCCTAAACAAAAACTCTTTAACGCACATACATGCTCTAGACGCAAGAATCCACATATGCATGCAATAGCCCACGTTGATAATGCAGTAGCTTCCTCCTCAGCGCAGAGTGCACCATATGCCTGATAAACATAAACACAAACCAAAATAACAAATGCCATGTCTGAGGAAGAACAAACATTATACAACTGATTTTTTTTTTTTTTTTATTGAGTAATACATATGGTAATAGAAAGAAGCTAAAATCATAACCCTGTAAAGCTACCACTAAGTGTACCTCTGCAAATTCCAGGCTTGTACTGCATGTCTGTAAATCAATAGTTGATCCAGCTATATGTAGAGCTGTTTCATCTGTTCTATGATATTCCAGAGGATGAAGATGCTCCAAGGGATGAAATCTAAGTGTTGAACCCCTAGAAGGACATAGTAAATGGTAATACTCGCATATTATCTGCAATGACCCCTGGTTGTTTGCCTATAGAACAGAAGTAAGTAAATTCGAAAAGCAGTCAGGAAGGAAGAATGACAGCATAAGAAATGGATGATTAGAAGAAGACCAAAATATAACATATTCAAACCTTAGCCCATTTGAGAATATCCATGTGATAAGTACTATCTTCCTGGCCAGAAAAAGATGCTTCTTCTGTCTCTGTATCATCTATGTCACTCCTAAAGTTCCGGTCTTCACTTGGAGAACCCTGGAAACTGAATAAAAGCGTTTAAAAGCAGATTACAATCCACTTGCATTCTCACCTCCGTGTATGTATAAACAATACAAATAGCCATAACACTGAGAATACATCCTCACATGCAATAAAAGATTGAAAGAAGATGATGAGCAAATCAAGCTAAGCTAAGATTAGAAGGGCCTTCAGCCTAAAAAAGAACATGAACTGACTATTGAAATCTGATTCTCTATGATCTAAATATTTAGTGTCATATTCAACTGTATAACATCTCAACTTGCCTGATTATAAATGTGTTCAGTAATTACCAGAACACGCTTCTCTCTCTATGAACTATTGGATAAAAGATAAAATTGCCAAGTCTCGGTAAAGATGGTGGGACTGTCTCTCTCTCTCTCTATAAATAGAAATTATTTTTATGAACATTCAAAAGATGCACTCCATGCACCAGAGAAAAAGTCATACTAGTCAACTGCTTTCACAGGAATCCAGTTCAATAAATGCTTTCAGCGAGTCAGGTCAAGGTTAAGTTGAAAGATCGACAGCATTAGGCTCTTCAGCCTCCCCTCGTAAAGAGCTTTCACTTTAGTTCCTTTTAGTTACAAGAATCAGTTTTTAATGGGAAATATGAGCTCTTACATGTGTTATGTTGCTCATTCATAGTCTTGCTGACGATATAGGCATTCAATAATATTTGTAAAACTCTTTAAATAACATACTTTCTGCTCTTGAATGAACATCAGATAAATGTCTGTAATTCATCAAAATACTGCAAATATCATACCTGGAAGAAGATTCTGAACTTTCATACTGGTAATAACGAAGGAGAGGCAGAACAGCATTTGGTAAACGTCTCTCCTCTACTTGCTTGTTGGATAAGTCATCAACATAAACATCACCATCTTCAAGGTTTCTGCCACCAGGTTCCGCCTTGTAAGAGACCATCTCAGTTTCAGATTCAACTGGAACAACACTACCGTTAACACCATTATGCAACAAGTGAATATGCTCTTCAGGAGTATGATGGTCCACATGACTCTTGTTATCATCTTCTGGTGTAGAATCACTTAAGCTTGACTGGGAAGTTTCTATAGCTGCTCCTGTCGTATCATCGGCAGCTCTATCATCTGGTGATACAGCCTCCAAATTGTCTTCTACTGTTTCAACTTTGTCATAAACATCTGAAGATTCCAAGTCAAAAGCACCAACATCTCTTGTTAATCGTTCCAACCTTTCTTCTGTAAAGATGCTGCAACACAACTGAGAAATTTTAAAAAGTGATATAAAATGAACATACAATAGTCGCAGATTACAAGTGATCATGTTTGGTAAGAGCTTGTGCCTAACAGGATCTACAGCAAAACGTAAACTAGTTATTGGAAGATTCTGACTGCAAGTTCATTGCTTTACAAACATAGACTGGAAAATGAGGAGAAATAATTACAAAATAACAATAAAAGCACCTGTTTAATACCCCAAAATGCAACTCGAAGAATGGTAACCTAGAAAGGATGCAGTAACATCTGCGTGTGGTTAATACGTAACGGCTCAAAGAGGAGCAGGACGGCCGCTTATCTGAAATCATGGACAATAAACCAGAGGGTTTTTGCACAATTTCATCAACCAACACACAGCAACCATACAATGTAGAATCATCAGCAACCTGGAAAAGGAAAACAAAGGTTAGCAAATGATATGTCAAATTCCAACCACATGACATCAATGTTAAATTAAAAAAAAAAAGTAATACATTCAAAAAAAGATAATAAGAACTATATAATTTACAAAAACTGAAGATTAACAAAAAAAATATTGAACCACCATCCATGGTTCACACTATCAGAGGTAACAGAAAGGTTTCATATAGAAAAGTTTGCATTGATTATTTCTTAAACAAAACAAGAAAACAGGTATAATGTTGTGCAAAATACCTGTAACCGGAATACAAATGACAGGTCACTTTGTTTAAGGTGCTCCTGTAAAAAATGCACCACAAAAAAAAAAAGATGATTTTGCAACATCACAAGAATATTCAAAAGCATAGCAAATCATTTTAGAAAATATATAATACAGAGAAACTGTTTCATCCTCTATATATTACAGAAAAATTAATTTCATCCTCTGCCCGTAACTTCAACAACTGACCAAAATGCAACCACTCAGGTAGGGACCAATAGCAAACAGAAAATTATGCAAGTGTACAAATACAGCATAGAACAACTATGATCAATGATTAATCATTATGAAGGATCAACAATTGATAACAGCACAAACTCATCAATTAGCTAAAAAGAAATGCTATGTTATATGGCACCAAAAGTACCTGTCCAAGAAGAATTTCATTCAACTCGCTCATGGAAGGTGTCTTCTCAACAGCACGAACCTAAAATCACAATTGACCATCAGAAAAACACTACCTAACGAACACATTAATTCTTAATGGGTATGTGTGAGTAGTTGGAAATAATAAAAAGGAAGGAAAAAAAGATCAAGATCTACTTATTTGAGATCATTGTTAAAAGAAAAGAAACATTAATCAAGTGGGATTCAAGCTTTTCGTAGAGGTTGTCAAATCAATACATTCAGTGATATTATCATCCAAGTAGGCAGCATTTTAATTTGTGTGATGGAAAAATTCTAATTGGCATTTCATGCATCAATGATAGCAACACCAGATAGACAAAACGCAGGCACCTCCAACCTGAAGCACTATAGATCAAATACACATTCAAAACACACCATTAAACAACAAACTAAGAAACCAAAATGAGGGGAAGCATGGCGAGCAAATGACCAACCTCCAAACCTCCCGGAAAGCAAAATGATAGAAGATCCTTGTACTTAAGTGGCAATTGTTTGTCTGGAGGGTAAGCAAATAAGACCTGAAAATAGAAACTCAGGATGATAAAATCGAAATAGAAATTTCCAAACACATAGATGTAACACCTTATTCACATATATCATCACCTGAGGTTCAAGGATAGGTTCTACACGGGACTGATTCTGATAAGCAAAAGAACCTTGCAATCTTCCTGCACCTTCATATTTCCGGTCAACATATTGCCTTTGAAGTGCTTGAACATCACAATTAGGATGAAGGCCCACCACTACCAGGCTCTCGAAAAGCCTTGACGGCTCCTTTAAAGACCTATGGTCCTGCACAATTAAATAACAACATAATGACGTCAGTAGAGAATAGCACTTCTATTTTTTTTCAATAAACACAGAAGCCAGCAACTATGTACATCAAAAATGAATTTTTCCTGAAGGAGTTCAATTTAAATGAATCAAGTGGAAGAGCAGACAAAGCACGAAAAAGAGGACACTCCTTGGTGCATGATAATAGCGAATGGCATTTTGCTAATGAATGAGTTCCAAACAGAAGTAAAATGAAAATTAGGTTTTGATGAGCATATTAAACTTACTAATGAAGTATATACACACTACAGATTTAGTGATAGTTAGACTAGTGGATGTAGTGGAGTCATCTCAGATAGAATAGAATTGCCTTATAGAATTCATTTGGAATAATACCTGGGCTCTCAATACTTCAGTCAGGGATAAAAACAGAATGTAAACCATAAGACTGATGTCTGATGGATGAAGTGGAAGAATCCCATGATATTTTTGTATGATCACAATTTCTACGAAATTGAGAGGTTAATCCACAATGCTGTAATACTGCCTGTTTTAATATATGGTAGTAATTGTTAAGCAATAAAAGTGCAACAATTTTAAAAAGTTTTCATCAAGTTGAAAATTCTAAAATGGATGCACAGGAACTCAGAATGACTAATGAGCGTTTAGGAGAAAAAAAAAGTGGGGCAGCTCATATTAAGAAAAGTTAGAGGGAACATAGATTTGAATGATCTGGAGAGGTAAATCTAACAAGATTGATCTCATTAAGGTAAGTGGAGTAAAAAAGAAAGAAAGAAAGAAAGAAATAGATGGACTCCAACTAATACACACATGATTCCAGAAGATTTTAGGGTCTTACATCCTTCTGGAGATATTGCTCAAAATCATTTCGAATGAAACAATCGAGTAGAAATAAGTTCAAAAACTAAGTGATGATGAAAAGCAGTATACAAATAATAAATATTGGATCATACTTTTGCCAGTCGAAAGTAAGTCCTGACCCCTGGACAGAAAAGTAAAACAAACAACAAATTGTTGGGTGCTTCTGCTGACCAGAAAGAAGCACACGTCTGATAAAAAAAAAAAAAAAAACAGAATAACATACCAAGTATTGAAGCTGAAAGCTGGCCCATTGACGTTTTTGACTGGTTAAAACTTCAGGATTGTAGGTTCCAGCAGTAACGTCAGGAGAAGGAGATGACAAACCTTTAAGTACTTTTGTAACCTGACGCTGTAATTTCTGAAACTGACTATCACCACGATCATCTTTCGATGAAAAGATGACAGAGGGGCGCGGAGAACGAGGAGCGGTGGCTGCAGCGGCTGCAGCAGCAACAGCTCTTGCCATATCTTCTGTAGTCTGCAAGAAAAGTGAAGCTCTCCAACCAGGGCTGCCAGTGTCTTCATTTCTAGCCATCCAATAAATTCTCTTTCACTGCCATGACAAACCGTACAAAATCCTCAGCTAAGAGTGCTTCAGAATCAAACATGTCATGGCTTTTGGCTAAGCGTGAATTAAACTAAACTTATTCAAGATCTTGCACGTTTCTTATTCCTAACAGGAACATTAAAAGGCTGATAATATAAATTTCCTGCATAGACGAACACAAATTTGCAGGTATTCAAGACATAACTGTTAATTAACCTTCATGAAGCAAACTTTTCTATAAAGCACGAGTTTTTTAAGCATTTAGAGTAGCAACAGCTGAAAGACTAACACCCTATTATATGCTCAAGCTATTGAATAAAATTACACAAAGCACATAAAAAGTTCCATATAAAGCCGAAAATGTAATTAATCCAAAAAAAAGCAAGTAATTTAATTCCTTCCTGCAACACCAAATCTCCAAGCAGAATATAAAATAATCAATTATATTCAAGATAAGCCGGATAATAAAGCTGATCGATGATTCAAGAATCAAAGAAGAGAGACAAAAAGGGTACCGTTCGACCTCAAAAAATCACCATGAAAATAAAACATACAGAATGGAAGAAACTGACCTGAAAACAGCAGCGATCAATTGAAAGAGATAGGCAAAAGGCAAGAAAAAAAAAAGGAAGGGTGTTAAAAAAGTTCAAGCGGCCATAACAAAGAAAAAGGCTTTCGAAATTTCTGCTATCGTTGAAAAAACCGCAAAGAAAGCAGAGAGAGGAAGAGATAATTGGTTTTATAATGAGGTAAAAAAAATAAAAAAAAAACGGAAAAATGAAAAAGAGAATCCTCGGATTCGCCGGTCAGTTTATTCTGGTTCTTCTTCTTCTTCCTCCTCCTGCTGCTGCTGCTTTCCTCTTCTTCTATCTTTTGTCGATGCTATTGGTGTTCGGTTGCCTCGTTTGTTTCCCTTTCCCATTTAGTACACGCTTTGATTGATGGAACAATATAATTATTATTTTATTGTAATCCAAATTAGATTGGAAATTAATTAATAATTATATATAATAATAACAGAAGCAGCAAGATTAATAATGAGTGGCCTTCTTCTTCTTTTGTTTGGTAATTAAGCATCCAATGTCCCCATTTATTTTTGGCCTTTTTTATGATCTTCCTCTTTTAGAATAAAATTATTTTTTAAAAAATAATTATAAATATAATTATTTCTCATTATTATTTTAAAATATTAAAATTTAATTTCAGATTAATTTATCCTTCAACCGTTTGAAAATTCCTTCTGATAAAGTTATTTCAATTTTAAATTAAAGGGTGTCGGATTAATTAAGTTACACGATTTATTACATTATTAAAATTTTAATTACTTTTTTTTTTATAGCACGGTCACGTGCTTGGCATGTTGCCCGCAGAATAGTCAAAGCATATGTTTAGTATTTAAATAGATAATTACGTCTAAAGATCTCCGTAATTTTCACATTAGTTATAACGAAGAATTCTAGGTAGGTAAAACTGAAAATATATAATTATTTATTATTTAAATAAATGGATAGACCACTTGGTATAAATAAATATTATAAACGGGAAATTAGAAAAGAATGAAAAAGTCAAACCATTCAAGACCTATTAATCCTTTATTATTAAATTAAATTGAAATAAGTTTAATATAAAAAACCGTAATTTTTCTATTTTTTTTTTTTAAAAAATATTAATTATTTCTTGTTTGGCGTCGAAGTTGTAATATTGCGAGAATTGCAGTTCTAGATTAGTCAAAACTGGAAGCAGAAGTCATCAACTGGATCAGAATCTCACAGATGGGTGCCACGTGGATATAAGTGATTTGTTTGTTTGACAATCGGGACAGGCTGCTTGCCTTGGGTTAGTCGTTAACCTCGTCCACTTTATATGTTTCGTTCAGATTGGGGAAAATATTATTTATTTTTTTTATTATCTTGCTGAAATATGCTTTAAATTAGTGGATAACTTATCAAATTTAATTAATAAAAATAAGTATTATTTAGAGTGATTATACAAATGATGATAATAAGTTAATAAAAAATTTTGAATTAAATGATATTAAAGTTAAAATACTATTAATTATTTTGAGATAATATATTCATTTTTTATGATTTTTTTTAAATTCAGTTAGTTATGAATTATCTAGATATGTAACTTCAAAAAAACTATATCGATATAATTAATTATCAAGTCATGATAATTACTAATAAAAATTAAAAAATAATCAAATAACGGGAAGAATAATTAATTATATTAACTAAATTATCATTTGTTATTACTTTATCAAGAGAAATAATATGACAAAAAAAAATAATTAATACATTCTTAATTTTCTAAAAGAGTACTGAAAATGAAAAATAAATTGCTTTAAATGACATTGAACGAGAGACGAGAGAAGTATTAAGTAGTGGTCTTGTTTTCAAATAATATTAAAATGAATTAACTTTTTCAACTACAAAATTAATTAAAGGAAGAGATGCATTATTGATTTAAAAAGTCGTTTTTCAATTACAAAATTATCCTAAAAATAAAAATAAATAAATAATTAAGTTGATGGATTTTAATTGGAAAAGGGAGTACAGGGGAAGTGCAGATAATGAAGCATGATGGGAGTGAGAAGGGGAATATGTAAAAGCCATGGACCACTGGATGGTCCACACGGATCATCATTGAGGACATCCTCTAACTGTGGGGTACATTAGCCTCCAACCTTTTTTATTATTAAAAAAAAAAAAAACTAAATGACCACAGGTGATCTAAGCAAACCTGGATAAGGTTAGAAATAATGGAAAATATTTTTAATGAATTAATTAGAATAGGACAAACTTGAATGAAATGAAACGTACCATTTTCCATTTAAATTATATCCTACGCCCATAAATAAAATAGAATGCTAATTATGGTTAGTAGATACGACTACAACATCTTATCAAATACATTGTTTTTACGCGATACTCCATTACAACATAAGTGACGAGTTGCATATGAAACATGAACATCAAAATTCAATTATTGATTTCTTGTTAAGAACAAATTCTAATTACTGGACAGTGAATTTTAGGAATTTAGATTTATAAAAATTGAACCCACGAGAAACACAATGGGCAGGGGTGTGTAGGATCCAGCGGATCATTATTTCCACTCGGTGGATGTAATCATTCGGTTCAACGTCATTTAGTTACCCCCAGTTAAAACGTGCGGTCAAAAGTAAAATATTACCTTAACATATTTTTAAAAGTAATAAAATATATAATATTTATTATTATTGGAGAGGTCCTTTGAAAAGAAACAAATATGAATTATTATTGTAATCCGTTACATGCCACGTAATTTCTATATTTTTTAAAAAATTATCCTTAAAAATAGTGAAAGGATCATCAGGACATGGGCCCATATCCATGGGTGTGAGCTAAAGATCTTGGATTCAAGTTTAGGACTCTTTTGTCATATAATCCGTGGTTCATTTACAAGCTACCATTTCCATCATCTTCAAATTTCGATTTCTAAATGATTTTCTTCAATTTCAGTTTTTATTGTTAAAATTACTGTCTGAAACCGTTTCTATAAAACAGATAAATTAATATTTTTTCCAAAAAATAAAATAATAACTGTAAACCGGTTTCTAAAAGTTTATTCTATCTTATTTATTTATTCGTCTGACACCATCTCCCTTCTGGAGTATACCAGAATTTCCAGTTTGCGATGCTTTGCTATTCTCATTTGAAATTTCAAGGCCGTTGATTTTTGATAAATGAATAAGATTAATACGATGATAAGTACAATTTAATTTTAAATATTATTGAATATATTATAACTTTTTACGTTACACTGCAAAATCACAATCGGAGATTCCATTATTACATTCCAGATTAAGCTTAAGCTTAACATAAGTCGGAATTATAATTTCCAGACGAAGCCTTTACATAGATTGACGTCAGCAATCACAAAGAATCTTAAAACGTAATAAAATCCCAATGAAAATAATAATAATAATAATAATAATAATAAAAAAGAAAAATCCCTATAAAATAAAATAAAAAAATCATACTACGACCAGTATTAAGCGGGTAATAAAATAAATCAACATTAAACAAACAATAAAATAAAAATAATAATCGAATTAAAGAAAATGATTAATGATTTAATTTTGAAAGAAAATGACATTATTTCGGTAAAGGGAAAATTTTTAAAAAATTTTATTTTAAATAAATAATTGAAAAATTAAAGAATTATTAAAATTCAAAAATTAATTGCTAAATAATATATATTTATCCTTGTATTAGAACCCTAAGTTTAGTCGATTATTACGACACGCGCGTTGTGGGAGAGCGACTAGCAATACAAAGGTCGGCGGCTCGACTTTTTTCCGTCCTGGTCAATGCCGTGTAAGAAGGCGAGAAAAAAACATGTGATTTGCGTGCCCCTTTTAACTGTAATGATCAGAGCTTCCATTAAATAAGGACTGCCGTTACCCTGTTTTGCTTGCATATATGCAAAGAAACCTGTATAATTGACCGACATTCCTTGGGTTCACTCCGCTGTTCCGGCTGACCTCCCCTCCCTCCTTTCTCTGCTCTGCTTCGAAACAAACCCTAACTATTTCTACATCTGCAGATCGTTTTTCCGATTTATTATTGTAATACTAAATAATTTTCATCTGGTGCTTTAGTTCCAAGTCTTTCACTTACTGGCAGGTATATTGTTTGATTTAACTTGATTTGTTTTTGATTTTGTTGTTTTAGTTAATCCGTCAGTTGCTTACGATCTCTATCTTTCAACTGTTTTTTTTAATTACTATTATTGCTGTTCTTGTTAATTTGTTATTTGTATCCTTTTTGTTATTAGTATCTTCTTCTAGGGAGATTTATTTATCAAGATCTCGACGAAAATGGCGGAGACGAGTCTGTTTTCTCCTTACAGGATGGGCAAGTTCAATCTTTCCCATAGGTAAAGTATGATTAAACATTCCCCGAGTTTTCTTCAATGGTTGTTTACTGTTAGGGACATACTTGTCATTTTGAATGTTCAATCTGACGGCTATCTACTGGCAGGGTGGTGCTGGCTCCGATGACGAGATGCAGAGCGTTGAATGGGGTTCCTAATGCAGCCTTGACCGAGTATTACGTACAGCGGTCAACTCCTGGTGGTTTTCTCATCACTGAAGGCACCCTCGTTTCCCCATCTGCCGCGGGGTAATGTCGTCACTTGACCTGCTTCTTCTTTTTGTTTTGCTTTTTCAATTCATTTTATAATTTAATTAATTTTTTATTCTAAGAAAAACACCAGTGGCTGCCGACATGGATGGATCGTGTCCAAAAAGATGCACCCCAATTGGCTAAATATCTTCTACTTTATCTTTGCTCCAGAAGTGATAATTTATGAATTCGTCCTTTTTAGACCGATGGAATAATTAATCAGCAGTGATATAGTGCTTGATAGCTACCCGTCAATGCCTTCTATCCCATGAGAAGGTGACGGCATGAGACCCGCGATTCGTGGCTGTAATTCTTTATCCTGACTGTGATTATCAGATGATTTTGAGCTTCGAAATTATCCTGACTGTAATTCTAATTAATGGGCTACGCTTCGTCATATTTATTAACCTGCAATCTGCAAGTGTTTTTTCTTAAAATTTTTTCCCCATGACTCTGTCAAGTAAAGAAACCGTGACCAAACAGTTCTAATCTAATTCATAATCAGTTCGAGCCATATCTTGTTGGGACTGGTCTTTTCTGTGACGGTTCGGGCTGGAACTAGGCCGTGGCGACCTCTACAATCAGATAATTGTGTTTGCGTGCTTTATTTTCTTGCGTTTTTAGGGGTGTGTAACAATGTTAATATAACTTGCAGAATATGCATATAACAATACTGGCATTGTTTTTCTTTTTCAATCCAATCCAGGCTTTTGACTAACCTTCTTGTTTTAATGACGGAAACCAGGTTTCCGCATGTCCCGGGAATTTATACAGAAGAACAGGTGGAGGCATGGAAGAATGTCGTAGATGCTGTCCATGCCAAAGGGGCCATCCTATTCTGTCAACTTTGGCATGTAGGTCGCGCGTCTCATGAAGGTAACCTTTCCCTCTCTCATTAAAAATAAAAGTTTCATCGCCGATTGCCTGCTATTTTTTTAATGGTAATTTAATGTTGTTGTTCCTGAAGTACTAATTACTTGTGCTTTTGCTAACCGCCATTTAGTATATCAATCTGGTGGAGGTGCACCCATATCATCGACGAACAAAGCCATTTCGAAAAGGTGGAGAATACTCATGCCAGATGGGAGCTACGGAACATACCCAACGCCTAGAGCTTTGAAAACCCATGAAATACGGGAGGTTGTGGAAACTTACCGCCAGGCAGCCTTGAATGCCATGCGAGCTGGTAAGCGTAACGATTGCATCTATTTATTTGTTATCACAAACTTTGGAAGTATGCGCTTGATGCTGTTAAACGATGAAAGTGCTATGTGTAGATTAAATACCAAAGTAATCTTTTTGTAATAAGTGGCCTTTGAATATCATGTCTCTTTGTGTTATGGGCTCACGATCTCATCATTTATCCTCGCATGCTAAAGAGTAGACCAACCATCCTATTATCGGCTTTCAGTATCTTGATAATTGATGCTTGGAAAAAGTTATGCGGTCATTGTCAAGGACTTGCTTGCTGTTATCTTGGCATCATGTCTGATTTTTGTTTGTGGTTGCCTATCTGTTTGTTTACATTTTTGAAGCGCGAGAACATGCTGTCCGATTCGGCTTTTCATTTGCTGATATTATCAGTCAGGGCAGCTAATGGTTACTTGTTATATTGTAGGATTTGATGGAATTGAAATCCATGGTGCCCATGGTTACCTTATCGATCAATTCCTGAAGGATGGGATCAATGATCGAACAGATGAGTATGGTGGATCAATGGAGAACAGGTGCAGATTCTTAATGCAGGTGATTCAAGCAGTAGTTACAGCCATCGGTGCAGACAGAGTTGGTTTCAGAATGTCACCAGCAATTGATCACCTTGATGCCATGGATTCAGATCCACTCAACTTAGGTCTTTCAGTAATCGAAAGACTTAACAAATTCCAAATAAGCATCGGATCAAAGCTCACTTACCTTCACGTCACCCAGCCTCGCTATACAGCCTATGGCCAGACAGAAACAGGCAGGCATGGAACTGAAGACGAGGAAGCTCGAATGATGAGAACTTGGAGAAATGCATATCAAGGAACTTTCATGTGTAGCGGTGGCTTCACGAGGGAGCTTGGAATTGAAGCTGTAGCTGAAGGGAATGCTGATCTGATATCCTATGGCCGACTTTTTATCTCAAATCCAGACTTGGTTTTGAGATTAAAGCTAAACGCACCTCTGACTAAATACATCAGAAAGACTTTCTACACTCAAGATCCTGTTGTTGGATACACGGATTACCCATTTCTGAATCAAGGGATGAAGGAGCTCCACTCACGCCTTTGAATGGGTTGATAATGTATTCATCTACTTAAACGTCAACCATAATGTGGTCTGGGGCCTAATAATTGAAGTAAACCCAAAGTCAACTCTTTTGTCTGAATGATATTAAGCTCATGGTTGTCTGTAAAGGTACAGAATGGTTTCATGCATCTTAATATCCCCCATGATAGGAGACGGGCATGACCTATCCAGAGAAGAAACAGTCTCGTATGCCAGTTGTGACCATAATTACAAAATTAGCCTTGCGATTCAGCACGCAAAACATGAACTCTTTTACATACGCATGGGCTTTTTGGGTATCGCATATATATATATGTATTGTCGGATAGAGATGTGAAGGGTTCCCTGCCAGACGACATTAGTTGTCATGAATGAATCAGCCAATGCATAATGAGCTTTGAATGATCTCGCCGTGACTGTTTGAAGGACGCCAGTTTGGAATTTGTCACTCCTTTTGTTATATTTATTTTAATTGTGTATTCTAGAAAATTACTTTTGTTTCAAAATAGTTTTTATTTAATAAATACGTACTCTAACAAAATTAACAAAATAATATATTAATATTGATAAAATATGAGGAGCACCACTACACAAGTATTACTTACACCTACTCATTCTCCCATTTATATATATATATATATATATATATATATTAACAAACGATTCATCATAATTTATTTATTTAATATAAAATAATAAAGTATTAACAATACAATAATTATAGTTATTATTGATTACTTTATGTGTTCAACTAATATGGAAAATTAATTAATGCAGTTTTATTAGATAAAATAATTGTGGGTTTGATATTACATCATAATTATAAAAATCAATAAATATTTATTTGATTATATGCATTTTATATAAAAACTCTTAAAATCATATTAACCCATAAAAGATATTATTTATATTTAACTTTTAATGGGTATCTAACAAATAAAATGAAATTATAATTTTGAGAGAATTTTTTTTGTATAAATATCATTTATAGATCTATTAATAATATAATAATAAATATTAATTTTTAGTAAATATGAAAAATATAATAATTCTATATTGATTAATATATAATGAATATAAATAATAATTTGATAATTTGGATTCATATAAGAATTTCATATCATATTAGGATATTCTAGAAAAAAAGTTAGAAGATAAAATTAAAATAAAAAAAAATTGATATGTTAATTAATTAATTAATTTGATAATGGACATATAAAATGGAAGAAGTGTAAATATAAATATAAAGAAGGATGATAGTATAAATTAGAGTTTCTCTCTCAAAGACAGACTGGCAATGTCCTGGTATTTCTCTGCCTCTTCCTATATTTATCATTGTAACCATCTAATCTTCCCTTCTTCATTTTCTCCATTTCCTTCTTCTTCTTCTTCCCTTTCAAACCATGAGTCTCTTTGGCATCGGTAGCAGGTACTCTCTCTCTCTCTCATATTTATCTGTATGTATGTATGTATGTATGTATATAAGCTTTATTGTGTTTGGTTTGATGGAAAATCCATAGAAAGAATCATTCTGTTTGTCCCCCTTCCTCGGTTTGGTTTGGATTATTTTTTTGTGGAATTTGAAACTAGCAATAGCATGCCAATTGATATAATTATAATGATGATCGCGGCATTTATTTCTTGTATTACTACTGAAATTTCGACACGTAGGTATTCCACGTTGCATGAATATGATGATCTTCCTACATTGTATATTCATATCCACAGGAATGATAGATAGTTTATGTCGTCTTTTATTTTTTATTTTTTAATTTTGAAAATGATAATCGAAAGTTCCGAGTCGAATGAAATAGTATGTTGCTTTGAAATGGTTCTGAATTCATTATAAGTATGGAATCATTGCGCTTTGTTCTTTGTGCCTGCCTACAGCAGTGATCTTTTTTTCCTTTTAATTTCTGCGTTTTCTCGGTATGAAATCTGATTCTAAATGAACTTGTTTGTTTTGAAGATGGGGGAATTATTTTTCTTTTCTGAATTCCATTTTTTTCCTGATATAATTTGGTTACCTCTTTCTGTCCTTTTGATCAATTAAGAAACCAGAAGACATTTCGGCCTAAGAAGAATGCTCCATCTGGAAGCAAGGTCTGTGGCCCACAGTTTCTTTGATTCTGTCTGATATTTTTCTGCCTATATATTGTACCAAATCAATATAGCTAGCTATCTATCCTTTTTCTGATGCGATTGTATAGAATGTGAATTTAATGATTGCAATATTTTCATAAATTGATAACAGGGTGCTCAACTTCAAAAACACATAGATGCTACATTGGGAAGTGGAAACCTAAGGGAAGCTGTGAGGCTACCTCCTGGAGAAGATATCAACGAGTGGCTGGCTGTCAACAGTAACATCCTCAACTATTTCCCTTTTCCCTCTGTCCCGTTCTGCCATTTCTGTAGTTACAGTGATATCGGAAACTGTTTGATGCAGCTGTGGATTTCTTCAATCAAGTGAACATTTTGTATGGAACTCTTACCGAATTTTGCACAGCATCCAATTGCCCAACAATGACTGCAGGACCAAAGTACCATTGTTCTCAACTCCTTTTTTTTGGCATGTTTAGGGATAATGTATTAATTCAAACAGTACGTCATTGATGTTAAACAAAATGTTGAAAGGAGCTTCTTTTTTAATAGATACGAATATAGATGGGCTGATGGAGTTACCATTAAGAAGCCTATTGAAGTATCTGCTCCAAAGTACGTGGAGCTCTTGATGGACTGGATCGAGGCTCAACTAGATGATGAAATGATTTTCCCTCAAAAACTTGGTTAGCAGAATTTCCTCAAAACAAACACAACTTACTGATTGTATCATGGACACAACTTACTGATTGTCATGTGTTGGCTACAGGGGCACCTTTTCCACCAAATTTTCGAGACGTTGTCAGGACAATCTTCAAGCGAATGTTTCGTGTTTATGCACACATCTACCATGAACATTTTCAGAAGATTGTGAGTTTGAAGGAAGAAGCTCATCTCAATACTTGCTTTAAGCATTTTGTTCTGTTTACATGGGTATGTTTGTACCATCCAGGTTCTCCAATCTGTACTATGTTCATGCTTACGATTTTTTCATTATGATCAGATGATTCTTCAGCCTTTTTTCGTTGAACCTCATTTACCTGACATGATGCAGGAATTTCGCTTGATTGATAAAGGGGAGCTCGCACCTCTACAAGACCTTGTCGAGTCTATTCTGCAGTTATAGTGTGTTTTGTGGATATTATTATTATAATTTCTTCGAAGTTTTTAGCTTGTAGTGTGAATGTTTTGGGTACCCATTTTTGTGAGCTTTCCTTTTCTCCAAATGTAATTTTCCCTTTCAATTGTTAGCTCATTTTTTTTTGAGATCAGAAGAAAAGTGACTTGGTGTGCTCATAAATGGAAACAGATTTTTGCTCTAATTGCAAATAAACCTGTTGGCATTTTGGCAATATTGTGTTGCTTATGAATTCCAACATCTTATTATGGCTCTATTCCGAAAATATTACTTTATACAATGATTGACACAAACAGATAAAGACAAATTCCAAGTTGCCTTGTAATGAAATTTGCATATTATTTGATATCAACACTATGATTAATTAAATCAGCTGTCACAATCTGGAGTAATGTCAAAAATTGCCACTCCAGCCCTTATCTTTCAATTCTTTTCTGGAAAAAGCTTGGTATTGTGTAAAGGCTGCCTAAAGAGGGCAGTACGGTAGGCTGCGAGAAACCACTTTCGATCTGCTCTGTTCTATACAAGCAAGCAGAGGCGTCTTCGACCAGTAAAACCACTTTCGATTTGGATGATTGCCCATCTGTCATTTTCCGCAATAATAATAAAGCCCCAAAGAAGGCTTGCCATGCTGCATTATGCAAGAAGTTGAGCTCACACCATGGCTTGATACGAGAAAAACCTTGTCTATGCATATGCTACTTCTCTTTGGTTGTTTCACAAATACACCCTGGAAGAGGATTTGCATAAAAACTTTCCTCTAGCTTCGGAAAATCTCCAGACTTCCTTTGGTATGGAGCCCCAACTCGATCTTTGTGAAGCTCTTTCACTTGAGAACTGAATGTCTCCCAAGATATTTTTCCTTCATCCAAATCATCCACAAGTTTCACGTAATTCATCCTGCAAGGATCAATCGTTTGTTATATATATATATATTACGAATGTGAGACGCTAAATCATTCAAGCCAAGTTTGGAAGGCAAGAGGTTAGAACATTACTTGTCCGGATTAATAGTCTTCTTAAAGCCCTCAAACCGCCTGTGACCTTGAACTGCCTTCGCCATATTTCCATCGTATGTATAAACAAATACATCACTCTGAAGTGCAATGACGTAGTCTAAACCAGCCAACATGTTCTGATGATTCTTGAAGGGTTTCAGCTCCTGCCCAGTGGCGAGAGTTGAATGTGAAAATATGAAAGGAAAATCATCTTGAAGATATTGCATGCTTCCATTTCCATAGGCTTCACCAGCTACCAAGTAAATCCTTGTGTTTGACGGGAATCCCAACCCTTTAAGCAAAAGAGAAGTCTCCCTAGGAGTCAATGGGCAACCACCGAGCAGCCTTCTCTCAGTTCCGTTAATTTCTTTCTCCTTCCAATGGCTAACTTCATAACGCATCTTACGTAGCTCTTCATCTTCTTCTGCTGTCAAACTATGGCTGCAGCCTGTAAATGCTAGCATGTCCTTCTCATACCTGCAGTCAATAGTGAAGTAGTTGCATCATGAACTCAATAAATCAAAGTGGGATTCATAGCAAACTCAATGGCGCAGGTTTCAATAAAAAGCAAACCATCTCGTCTCAGTATTTCTGAGGGATATATAATGAGAACTAACCTCAAATGGAGAGCAATATACGGGCTTCCATTTTCTCTCATTCTAGAGATCAAGATGTTTCCAAGTTCTTCGATTGGTTGAGAGTATTTCAACGCCCTGTAATTAACACGACATCTCAGCTTCTCTATGGACTCTGGAAGCCCATTGTTCGCAAGGCGAGAATCAGTGTGAGTGAAATAGATTACTTTGTGTTGCTTCAACAATGGAAGGACCTCAGTTTTATAATAAACATGCTGAAAGAAGAAGACACAGATTGAGCGGATTATTTCAGGCTCATGGTAAGGATCTAGTTCGTTCTATCTATCTATCTAGCCTTAGAATGGTTATTTCTCCAAAAATTCAAAAAAAAAAAAAAAAACAAGAGTTCATAAATTATTTACTAACCTTAGACCAAGAGATTGGTGTTTTAGTAAAAGGTTCAATTCCAGCATATTCGGGTGGTAATGTCTCGATGATATGGATATCATACTTTAACGTGTCAATAAAGTGTTGCCAATTGAAGAGATCCTTAAAGTCACTGCAAACAAAAATGATATAATTTCAACCTTAGATCATTCAAAAGCATTCACATTCACTAGTGCAATTCAAGCACTTGTTAAAATATTACCTTTCATCAGCCCAGTAGGAGGTGTGATCCAGAGAGGGCAGAACAAGTGTAGCTTTCATAATCTTAGCCACAGCAACCATATCACAAATCTGTGCACTAGAATTATTGATACATCAGGCCATTATAGGCATCAAAACAGAAGAAAATCTGCCAAAAGAAATATTTAAAATATAAGCCGCACCCCAAATCTCATCTGATTTAAGCCACCATTAGCATTTATGAGAATGTAACCATTTGTCTTTGCATCCAGCTCTGCCAAAAGAACAAACATATGATTCTGAGGAATAGATTACACGGGCAGGTCCAAAAAGATTAAAAAAAAAAAAAGGAATAGTTGGAATATAACTATCATACTTTTAGGGCTTTTTGACTGGCCAATGCACTGGGTGAAATTCTCACTGTTTGGTTTGGACCAGATACCTGAGAACTGGAAAAGAAAAAAGAAAAGGAGACTTCAGCAATTAAGCAAGAAAACACTTTTCAACATATAAGCCGTGATCATTTGAAACTAAGGCTAAGTTGATTGAGTTGAGCTTTTCTTTTCGCCTTTTTCCGAGTACAGTGAAACTTGCATTATATATTATAAACGACTCAGATAAAAATCATGACTTACATCATCAACTACACCTGATTTTTCAGTCACAGTCATTACATCTTGCTCGATCTCGATCTCGGTCTCAGTCTCTCCCATTCCATATCCATAAGAATTTAAATCTCGAGAACTTTGATATTGATCATGGATTTGAATTTCGGAATCCCGTGAATCCTAATTAAGAAAAGCAAAATATTTCAGACATGACAAAGAGAACCAGCGATCAGAATGAAGAAAATGCAAGAGCACTTTTCAGCAAAGACCAAATTACAACCTCAAACATACCACAGATACAGGGACACACTGAAACCAATATTTACATGATCATCATTTAAAAGCACGAGAAAAGATAAAGTAGCACACGCATATTCAGAAAAATTAATATTTCCACAGAAGAAACATTCGATCTTTTGGCTGAAACTACCGGCCAGTAGCTAAAAACAATTGCCGCGAGTGTTTTATAAGAGCAGAAAATAGCAACACAAACAAGCAATCATAGAAAATGCATAAATAAAATAACTAACCAGATTGGAGGAAACAGCAGCTTTTTCAAGAGCAGATCCGAACCACCCATTAGCACAAATCTTGAAAACACCCAAAAACAAACAAAGTCCACAAAACAGAAAGAACATTAATTGTCCTAAATTCTTCCTCTCTCTAAAACCCAAATCCACCACTACAGATCTAATAACGCCACCACCACCCTTTCTGTTCAAGAAACCCTTAACAGCGCTACCATGAACTCTCTGGGTGACAAACTGAGTACCATAATTCTGCTGGCGTTCGAAGACCTCAACGGATTCAGATCTAGGGGAATTAAGCAACTGCAAATCAATCTCATGACTATTATTATTAATATTACTGTTGTTAGTATTGGCGGTGGTGGTGGTGGCGGTAGCAGTAGCGGTGTTCCGTTTAAAGGATTGAGCCCGGCGAGTCATTGGGCCTGAAAAGCGAGGGCTATTAACTCTCTGAGAAATGCCATCACCAGCAGTAGTACTAGTGTTATGGTGAGAGTGAGAATGATGACCCATGAATTAAAAAGAAAATCTTTGAATGATTCAATATTCTAATTTTGAAATGCGTAGCCTTATCTGGAAGAAATAATAACAAAGATTTTGAATTGATTAGGATGAGATTGAGAGGGTGGGGGAGAAACTATAAAAACAAACCCAAATCCCTTTTGGAACAGAACAGAAATGGGTAGTTGCTGGTTTTCCTCCGTCGGAAACTTGGGAGTTTGTTGCAGAGAAACATAAAATGAACTCAATCTCAGTTTTCTCCTTTCTGGTGTGCCTTTATTCCTCTTATAATTACTCTTTGCTTTGTAAGCAATCAAGTCAAACCCAAGGTCAAATTTTTATTTATTTATTTATATCATTAATAGGAGCGTATCATACATCAATAAAATATAAATAAAATAATGATTTTGTGTATAAAATGATTATTCAATAAACAGCATGGTAAAGTGATACTGAAAGTTCAAAAGACACGTCTGCATCATTGTATGAAAGCAACGTCGTTTTGGCAATGCAATGTCATGATGAGTGCATGACAGCAGCACCCTCCTCTTCTTTCTCCTTTTTTTTTTTAATTTAGTAGGAGGAAATTGACCAAAATAGAAAACTAACATTCACCTACTTAACTTTATTATTATATATCCAATAATAGAAAACTAAACGACACGAATAAGTCTCTTTTAAAGGCTAAAACGCGTCGTATTGTTTCTGGACGTTCTTTCAACTGTCTCCCTCCTTTTTCTATGTGCCATCCTCACAATTTTCCAATATTACCCTTATCCCTCCTAATTGGTCTCCATGTCCTTCAAAGAGGAAAGCTGGCAAAAGATTGGCTGCCTGCCAGAACTGACCAGGATGTAAAGACCAAATGGTCCCTAATCCACACGTCAGCTTTCATCCGGGATCTTGTAAGGACTTCGGAGTAATTTTAGTTGGCTTATCCAGGTTGAAATGAAAATGAATATTCATGGCTGGCAGGGGCAGCCTTACGCGGCGGACAGACGGTGGAAGCTTAAATAATTATATTCGAAAATAATTTATAATAATTGAGGAGACGAAACGTTTCTGATCATTTTTAATTTCCTGGCGATATTCTTAATAAATGTGCTTCTTATTATAATTAGCCTTTCCATCTAATACCATTAAATAATACAAAATATTATTTAAATATTAAACTATTTTATTTGAATTAAAAATATCATTTGTTTTAATATAGCTTAAACTAACTCAATCATATCTTAATTAAAGTTAAATAAATTTATAAAAATATTTTAATCATATATATAAATGGTATCAATAATGAATAATTAATTGATAGTTTAATTCAATTTAGTAATAATATATATAATCCTAATATTAATCATGACAATGATTATTGTTTTATGATAATTTTAACAAATCTCAATCTCTATTTATCTAAACATATTTTATTTTAAATTTGTTATACGTTTATAGTACAAATTTTTTAAAAATCACACTATATTATTATAAAATATAAATTAAAATATATTATTTTTATAATAATTTCAAATTTATACTAATTTTATTCTTTAGCCCTTTTATTTTCGAACAGTAAAGAAGAAAATAAATTTAATTATTTCATAAAATTATAAGCTTTTGAAAGTAGTATTCTTTCAAATTCCTAGATTCTTCCCCCTTATCTTCATGTGAGAAGCTTCTGTCGGATGAACCGCCCTTGTCTGAGCAGAAATTATGGAAGCAAAGTAATACAGAGAGCCGAAGAGAGGGTGAAATGGGTAAAACTGAAAAATCATGGCAAAGCTCTTGAGGAATAAGACATTATTAGATCTATCCTGATTCGAACTTGGATATCAGGCGAATTTGACTTGTTTGCGTATTGGGATCATGAACATACACTTGGCTGCGAATGCATTGTCGTTTAGAGATCAGACAGGACTTTTTGTGTGGAAGAAAGCCCAGTTTGACGCCTTACTCAAGAGGGCCTGGTTCATTGTCCGATTAACAAATTAAGGGCTCCCTGTCTATGTTCCCACCGCAAAGCTGTCGTGACGGGCCAGAAATGTTATAAACAAGAGCATCGCTGGAAGCCAATGGTATATGATTGCCGACATTCATCAGCCGAGGATTAACGTTTTCTTGTGGTTATGATCATCATCAATTTCTGTAAAGTGTATGTTTATATCCCAAGAACCCTAATTTCAACAAATTTTAAAAGTACAAAAATTTGAACCTAGGAACTAGGAGATTTTTATGCAGATACTCGCGAGATACATCACTCGAGAACTCTTTACTTGGCTATATTAGACTACACTAGAGAAATGGTGCATCTGCTATCGACCATTCATCAGCCCATAGCTCGGTTATCAGCACATTGCAGATCGGACAGCGAGAAAGATCGCCAATTAGATTGCCTTCGGAGAGGAGGCGAACATGATTCTTTGCTGGATGATATATTTCCATGGGGAGGCAGTGGTGGAAGGCAAGAAGAAAGTGAAGGTGACATTGATCGAATCTCCTCCCTTGTATCACAGCTTCTAGTGCAGGCCGTGGTCGACCCAAGAGCCAGCGCACTTCGATTAGTTGTCCTTTTTGTATAGCAGCTAAAAGTGTCCTTGGTTGGATGGCTGCGATTCTTATTATCCAACAGAGTAGTATTACGAGTTAACAGATTCTTACGTTTCCTCGTATAGGGATTTTCAGGTTTAGTAAAATCTTTAATCGACGAGGCAGAGGAAGCATCTGATAGACTCGTAAAGGACTTAGATTTGCCGTTGTAGAACTGTGATATGCCTCTCCTGAAACATTCAGACAACACAATAATAGTAAGTGATTTCGTAAACCAAGGGAAATATAACCAGGCCCAAATTCCATCGCATCAGATTGAAAGGAAGAAAGTTAATTCCAAACATTAATGCTTAAAGAACCCTATCAAGATTTTCAGAGAGCAGAAAGAAAGCACCCATCGGAGCAAACAGCTAAAAGAAAAGATAAGAGCTTTACTTGATAGGCAAAACCTCTTCCAAGTCATTCATTGTTTCCAAAGGTCCTTTGCATGAGCTCTGAACCTCCGACTCCTCACCAGAATCATCATCACTATTCCTCCCAATCGACGAAGAGGAAGAGCTAGAATTGTCCTCCTCTTCATCTTCCGCCTCCGTGCCCCTCCTCTCCACAGCCGGAAACCGCCGGTCTACGGGAAACACAGTGCCACCCAGAAACCTTGGATGCATCCGGTGGAAGTTATAACCCGAGTTCTGAACCGAGTCACTAGAATTCCTTTCAAAAGCAATGGACATGGCGACACCACCAAACAAAAAAAAGAAGGGAACTTTCAAATTGAAGAAGCGAAAGGATCAAGAAACAGAGAAGATGAAAAAAAGAAGGAAAAGAAGCAGTAGATAAAGATATAGAAAGAAACAGGAGAAGCACATGGGTGTTCTACTTCACCAGTGAGATCATATATATAGCAGAATTGAAATTGATGAAGAGATAAGGTGCAGATTGTTGTTAATATTATCTGTTTCCAGATATTTCCTACTTCCTCTGTTTCTTTATGTTATTTTATTCAAAGTGGCAAGTGCTCATCCATTCAACTTTTATATATATATATATAAAGCATACAAAGGAGCTTTTAATTAATTTTAATTTTATTATTATTTAAAATAATTTTCTGCATTTTATTGATTTATTAAATTTTATATTATAAACTGGTTCATGTACGCTAAATGACTTCATTTTACAGAAAAAAATAAAAAGAGATGGATGGATGGATGGATGATGTTGGTAAAGAAATGGCAGGTGATCCGACGGTAGTCGTTTTTGTTGCATTATATTAAATTGAGTTCAATTTATCTGCTTTGACTTCATCCGGCATGTGCCCTGCTGTGTTTCTTTCGCAGGTTGGCCGGCGATGCCACCGTTTTGGATCGGGCTTTGATAATTAAAATTAACCACCTCAGATACCCTAATTTTGATATGATATGGATTTTATATAAATCTATTTAGTAAGTTTTATTTATTAAATAAATTAAATTTTAATTTATTTAAATTGATAAATAAGTTTATGAATTTGTTTATTAATTTATCGGAAATAGTTTAATCATATATATTTATAAAATATTTTTAAATTTAATTATAAATATTTTATAAAATATTATATTTTATTAAATTTTAATTAATAAATAAAATAATAATTAATTTATTTTATAATTTATATTTATTAAATGATTCAAGGTTTGATTTTATATATTTAAATTCATAATATTTCACTTGAGCTCAATTAATTATTAATAAAAGAACATTTAAACTAAATAAAATTAGATTCAACTGCATATATTAATATGTAAGTTTAATTGCTTTACTAATTATTTATAAACATAATAAAATGAAAAGATAAGAGGGAGCTGGGAAATCGGAAAAAGAAAGAACTGAGGATGAAAATTAATCAATAATTATTTTAGTATAAAATGATAAGAAAGAATATAATTATTCTTATCATTATCAATTGCCAGTGGCATAAGATGGAGATACCCATTTGAGGTGGCATTGCCACAAACCATTCCTCCAAAACACCATCTACCATCAAAGATATCAAAAAAAATAAAAAAAAAAAGACCCCATGGAATCTCATCTTCTTTTTAAATTCTAGATAAAGGATGGCTCACATATAAAAAAAAAGGGTTATTAGTATCTTTTTTTTTTTGTATAAGAGCAAGTTTACTTTGTGGGTACTTCTAGAACTATGCTTGAGATGGGTTTAATTGTTGGAGGTTGGACAAGGATGGCTAGACTTGGAAAAGGAACATATTGCTTGGCCATAAACTGGTCCAGGTATAGGATAAGGGTGCACTAACGTTTTTGTGTAATGGCACACTTCGAAGCAGACCAAATTGATCAAAAGTTGGGTTACTTTTGAACTTTTTATATATACAAAAACAAGAATTGGATGCCATTAGGTGCACCTCTTCCTTAGCCAACACAACACCAGCCACAATTCTAAGAAATCCCACATGCTTGTATGGAGATGATGATACGACAAGTACAAGGATTGCATGCTACTGGGATGGTTTGGCTCACAGAATGGCTTCTCTTGTCCTAATCCACTTGGCATTGGGTAGGAGTGAGCAAAATGAAGTATAAATCAATGAATCGAACCAAACTGAATTAGTCGGTTCGGTTTGATTTTTTAATTATTGGTTTGGGTTCAATTATTGAAAATGAAAAAAGTTTATATTTTGATTCGGTTTGATTATTGATTCATTAAAAACCGAAATAATCGAATCGACTAATTTATATTATACTGATTATTTTTTTTGAATTTTTATGAATCAATTACTTAAAACATTACATTTTGATTTTGAACCCTTTTTTATTTTGTAAAACCTATACTGACACAAAAACAGTCGCAATTTCCCCAACCCTAAATCTCTTCTTCGTTCAAAGGCAAGAACAGCCACAATCCATCATCACCGCTTGCACACCACCATGCATCCACCACAACCATTTAAGCTTGTTCAAAGACAGCCATAAACTGATTTAGAATATTCAAGATACGATTGTTTTTCATTCTTTTCCAAATCTTGTCGAATAAAAAAATTGGGTATGTGATTACATGAAAGGATTGTATGCATGAAGCAAACACCCTCTACGTTTCACGTGCCAATACAAAACTAGAAATGGATAGTAATTATATGCCCAACTCGACAGAGTAGTAGAATACATATGAGCTAATTTTAGGGAATAAACTTGAGATAAAATCTTCAGTCGTTGGGTCTCAGGTTGATCTCAACTCATGCATTAAGGAGGATGAGTCTTTAATATTGCCCTATCGATCATCTAAAATAGATTTGCAAGCACCTGCCAACCCTGAAAATAAGGAACGGTCTTTAACCATAGGAGAATCAACTACTTTGACGAGATGAGGTTTCAGACGTTAGGTCTCAGATTGATCTCAACTCGTGCATTAAAGAGGATGAGTCTTTAATGTTGCCCTATTGATCAACTGAAATAGATTTTCAAGCACCTGCCAGCCCTGAAAATGAGAAAGTGTCTTTAACCAGAGGAGAATAAACTACTTTGATGAGATGAGGTTGGTGTTAAATGGGTTTTTTGGTTTACAACTGAATGGAATCAAATATATAATTAAATTTGGTAATTAATTTTTATATTAATTCGATCGGTTTTAATTTTATAATAATAAAAATTTGATTAATTTAGTTTCGATAATTCAATTTGGTATACAAACCGACTGATGCACAACCCAGCCCTAGTAAACTTGGGGAAGTAGGGGGGGTTTGAATCCCTCGATTAAAATCTTTCACGAGGCAAGATCCAGTCCAAAGACTTCGGCGTTGACCGCTGCTGTCTGTCCCCTAAACTGTAAAATGACAACAGCACCCATTGACTTTTGTTAAAATACGACACGAGTTTATGGGGCCCTTTCACCTACTCTCTCATTGACAATTTTACCCCTCGTCAGCTTCCGGCCTTTGTGCCTCCGACTGCCATTATTTTGCTTCTATCATGAGTACCGTCGAAGTTTGTCAACACCAATAATTACATTACGAGAATTCTCAAAGCCTACCATTTTTCAGGCAAATCATTCGTTTCCCTTTTCTATAAAAATCATATAATTTAAGAAAAAAATGCAATTATCTTCTTTGATTATATTAAGCTAATACAAGATTAAACATGATGTTTATTTGACCCCTCAACCTGCAATCTTGTGGCCCCTATTCCCTTATCATGGAGGTCAACTGTGGGAGAGATTCGTGACCATCTGATCCCCTAATAATTGAAAAAAGTCGATGCTCTCCGCGGTTGTGATTAGATTAGAATTTGTTCAAGTTCATGCACTGAGGGTAGTTCCGTCATTTGGTAAAGGTTCTAGGACATGAGCTCTAGAAGCATATGAAAAATATGGCCCCCGTACCTACTTTCCATGTTAAAGTTCAAAGAAGGTACCTCCGTGTAATCCATTTGACGATATTACCCTCTGACTGAGATGACTAAATCAGAAAATTTAATTAAAATATTTATGCAATATGTATATATGAAGACTAAATATAATGTAATTCATATTTAATCATTTAAAATTTTTAATAATATTCAACCGAGTGATGGATTTGGCTTACAATTTAAAATTTTCTAATAGAATTAAAGTTATTTAATCATTGAAATTTTGGAGACATTGCCTTGATTTACCATAATGAATGCAAGACATTAATTAGTCAATTGGGTTATGACCCGAGAAGGGCAACAATGTCATTGTACTTTATAAAGATTCAAGACTCGATATCAATAAGTAAAAATATATCATATATAAAATAAAATTTTATAATAAACAATTAATAATCAATGATATGAATACTGGATTGGGCTGAAGTCTTGCACAGTAATACGGTATGCGAAAGACAATTAAATGGACGTAGGGTGGGAATAAATCAAAGGAGGTGTGAGGTAGAAAGGAGTTGGAAACCTCTTTCTCCGTCCTCATTAGATTTGAATATTATTTGGGCCTTTCTCCCTTCTCCTTTTTAACCACGCCCTTCTCCATTCATCCATTTGCGCCAAACCTTCTAAACCTCCCCCCTCCCCCTCCTTCTCCTTCGCCCCTCCCTCTCTCTCCTATCTCCGATAATCAAAGAATCATAGTTCTTTTTGTGGAACCTATCAAAGATTCATAGTTGTTCCTTCATTAATATGACAGTCGACAAGGCTAGATGGATATCAATGGTTTCGAGTTGTTTCAAGCCGTATGATGATCAAAAACCACCCCCACTACCGTCAAACGTAAAGCAACCCAAGAACACGGTCACTAAACAGACTTCATTTACTAGAATTTCGTTGTCTGATCTCAGCAACCCTAGTTCACTCTCCGAAGATCTTTCCATTTCTCTTGCTGGCTCGAATCTTCATGTCTTTACGCTGGCGGAGCTCAAGGTTATAACCCAGAACTTCTCTTCAAGTAACTTTATTGGTGAAGGAGGTTTCGGTCCGGTGCATAAAGGTTTCATTGATGACAAGCTTAGACCCGGTTTGCAGGCTCAATCTGTCGCTGTCAAGCTCTTGGATTTGGATGGTTTACAAGGTCACAGAGAGTGGTTGGTAAGCAAACATTTGTACCTCTTACCTAACTATTTGTTAATTTTATCATACAATAATAAGGTCTATTTCCTTAGCGGCGTTCACTTTCAGAGTTTGATCAGGCTGACATTTACATATATATTGCAGACGGAAGTGATCTTTCTTGGACAGTTGAGGCATCCACATCTAGTAAAGTTGATTGGTTATTGCTGTGAAGAGGAGCATAGGCTTCTCGTTTATGAATATATGCCACGAGGCAGCTTAGAGAACCAGTTATTTAGAAGTATGTGCTCTATAACTTACAAGCTTAATCACAATAATCAATTATTTATGGTTACTAAATAAATTAATTAATGGGTTCTTGGTTTTCAGGATATTCTGCATCACTACCATGGTCAACTAGAATGAAGATTGCTCTCGGAGCTGCAAAGGGTCTTGCTTTCCTTCATGAACTACAAAAACCTGTTATTTACAGGGATTTCAAAGCCTCAAACATCTTGTTAGACTCGGTAATTAATTGATTTATCTCTCTTTAATTCCCCGCTTTATGCTACAATTAAGTCTACTAATTATTAATTAATCTTCTTTTTGGACTTCTATTAAGTTTGTCATATTCAATGTCTACAGGATTATGATGCCAGACTTTCAGATTTTGGGTTAGCCAAGGATGGTCCTCAAGGGTCTGACACACATGTTTCTACCCGGGTGATGGGAACCCATGGCTACGCTGCACCTGAATATATAATGACAGGTAATTACATCAACCTCGTAGCTCTGAAGATGACTTTAATTTCATAAACGACGAGCTTAGCTCGTTAACATATCCAATCACTCTCATGTTATGCTGTTCTACGTCTTAATTAGACTGATTCATTAGGAAACTAACATGTCTTACGATTATTCTCAGGTCACCTGACAGCAATGAGTGATGTTTATAGTTTTGGAGTAGTTTTCCTGGAGCTGCTTACAGGGAGAAGGTCTGTTGACAAGAACCGTCCACAAAGAGAACAAAACTTGGTAGAATGGGCAAGACCCATGTTAAATGATCCTCGAAAACTAAGCCGGATAATGGATCCAAGGCTTGAAGGCCAGTACTCGGAAACTGGTGCAAGAAAGGCAGCTGCAATGGCTTATCAGTGCTTGAGTCACAGGCCAAAGCAGAGACCAACAATGAGCACCATCGTCAAAACTCTCGAACCACTCAAGCATTTCGAGGATATACCGATCGAACCTTTTGTTTACACGGTTCCAACGCAGATTGATGATCATAAGAAAGATGTCAAAGAATGTAATGAACCCAAAAAAGAAACCAAGAAAGAAACTAACGGGCATCATCACTCAAAACATCCATTGCACCAAGGCAATCGACATCGCCATAGATCACCAACTATCCATTCAGAAACTGCTCTACGTCGTAATCATGGAAATGGGTGGCAATCTCCGTTGCATCCAAATGCAAAATTGGGATAGACGGATGAAACTGTAGTTAAATTAATCACATTTGTAAATTCTCTCTCTCTCTCTCTCTCTCTCCTTTCTTTTTCTTCTTTTTCTCAAGTCGTTGTTGAAAAAATTGCATAGTTTGAGAAGACAAAGTTAGAAAATGAAACAGGGTGATAAATTGTTTAATTTGATTGGGTTCTTAATATTGTTTATTTTCTACTTAAAATGCGGATATTGATACGATATGAAGATTGTTTCATCTTACCCTCGAATCTCTTCGGGTATGCAATGTCTGCTTCCGGTTGCGGGGGCTTTTCTACTTATCAACTGTATTCATATTATATCCTTTTTAATATAATAATAAATAAATAATCAATTGGATTTTCACTGGAGTGAGGTTTGTTTTGGACAACCGTGCAATCAGTGACTCAAATCTGATAAAGACAGGAATGATGGAAGAGGTTCAAGTTGGGACAGCCGGCGTGAGGAACAGTTCAATTGGTGTGTTGTAAGATCAAAGACCGTTTCAATAATCAAGAGCCGAGTCGAGTTTTCAACGTGGTCTTTGATACAGCACGTACAGCTAACACGGTCCAAATCTAACCTACCAAAACGCGGCAGGCAATTATGTCGTCCTATCATCCCTCCTTCATATCAAGTAATTATCAAAAATCTTATTAAAATTACTAAATACAGCAGCCCTCGTGCGTGATATGGTTGTCATGGTCGATTGTTTTATTTTTTTATTTATTATTATTATTATTGATTTTATTAAGAGAATTGAAAAAACTGATAAGGGCCCGTTGGATATCAACTGAAGGGCCCATACCCACAAAATCACTTGGATCTACACCACACCTTCCAAATTAAGGGCAATTTTCAGTAATATTAACTATTAAAATTCTAATTTCCTAATCCTTTTAAATATCCATCTAATTTATATTATCATATATTAATTAAATCAAATTTTTATAATAAAAAAACATAAAAAAATATAATTTTAAATGATAATTATAATTATTGTTATCATATAAGAAAAAAGTTATTTTAGTATGAAGATGAATTCAAAATTTAATATAATAAAAATTGATTTAAATTTGAATAATGTTTAAACATGGAAGTCATGCTTGAATTCAAGCCTTTCCATTCCAACTCCACCATCAACCCCACACGCAATTATAAATATTATTTCAGAATAAGTACATCATACTTTGAATTCCTCGGTCAGTTCAGAAGACTGCCCCAAGTTCCCTCCCCCTATCATTTTCACTCTTCATCCCTTATATAATATTAAATATTTATTAATTTTTATATTAATTATATATACTTATTGTTAACTGTAAATATTTAATATTTAACAAAGATTCATATATTATATCAACCACCTAACAATTTCTCCGACATACAATGTGATTGCCATGAAAAGCATGCAGATTTTTTGGTACACCAGAAAACACGACAGCATTCAAATAAGAATTTTTTTATAAAATCATAAATTAATTAATCAATATTTAATATTTAATAAAAATTGATACATCTTATTATATTATTTATAATTTTACATTATGAATCTATATTATTAAAAAAATTTTAAAATAAAATAAGTAAATTCAATCTAAGTATAATATTATTTGATTTATAGATGATTCTACATTACAGCTGAATTCTAAAATTATAAATAAATTAATATAATATTATAGTATATGTGAATTTTTATTAAATATTAATTATACTATATTTAGTAAAATATTTAATAAAAATTCACATTTATCTAAGAATTCATGAGAGAAGATCAAACCAAACCCAATAAAGAATGGAAAAAGAAAAACAAGAGGAGTATCAAGACAATGATACTGGCAAGAAAGTTGAGAAGCCGAACGACCTCCATGCCATCATCACATCCATTACAACTGTTGCCGCCGCCGCCTCCGCCACCACCACCACCACGTCTGCCATCACGCCGTTTTCGGTTTTTGGGTTTGAGAACTTTGTCTATGCTTTTGTCTCTCTGCATTAGTTTATCCCCTGCAAAAAGATTAACCCAGGAACGTCGTCTGGGTGTTGTGAATTAAAGAATGCTGTGAAAGAGAAAGAGAAAGAGAAGATGAAAGCTTAATTTCGTATTACGTTTACGTGCAGTATTGTTGATAGTTGATGAAATTTAATTAATTGTTAGTTATATAGTGTAATGGGTAATTTCGTGCTGCTTACCCAGGAGGAATGGAGAAGTTTCCTGGACATTGACCAAGAAATCGCCATTAGGGTTAATAACTGTAGCTTTAATGGCTATGGCTATGAAATTGGGAGGGGAATAAAGAAGCAGCTTAATTCGGGCAGTGGCATATTGAGTTTTATTCACGCAGCGGAGAGGGTCGAGTCTGGTTGACTTTGAATCTTTCAATACGCAAAACAAATCACCTTTCGACCCATCATTTTAATGACTCCATTGGTATGATTAAAATGAGTTAAAGAGTTGCTTGTGTTTTCCGCAGAGGAACAACTGCGGGGCTGGACGGAGTAAAAGCAGATACCAGGTTTTGTATCCTACTCACGTTCTGACTTTATTTTCTTTCCTTTCACAATGTGATAATAACAGCTTCTCAAACTTTACCTAACATTTACATCGTTAATCAGCTGTATTATTTTTGACCATGGCAGGGAGAAAAGCCTCCAGTAATTCTATTATTACCCTAAAATGTGTATTGGGAATGAATTGATGTTTCTTCCAGCGGAAGGAAGGTTGATTCAAGCACCATCAAAATCTGGAGCCTGACCTACCCATATTTTAATGGTATTAATTAGGCCCATCCCAGGTGTGCAATTATTATTATTGATTGGCAATAATTGAAACTATTCATGTACAGGTCCACACCCACTTTGATCATCCTATTCCTATGTTTAACTTGCTAAGTGCCTCCCTGGACCTATCATCCCTTCACTAATTTATGTATCTACCGCTTCATTAACTATGTAATTAGTTAGCTTATAGGAGTTAGCCCACTATTTAAAAGGGTTAATCCCACTTAGAAGTTTTAATTGACTTCAAAAACAAACCAACCGAATGACCAACAACAACAACAACAAAGGTATTTGACATAATATATTGGGTGGGGTGCCGAAATACAAGGGGAAAAATCCATCATTAACAAACAATATCTGTTGAGTTCTTTCCAGCATGATGATGCATTACAGATCAAGAGAATCGTCTCTTAATGCAAAAGTAACCGAGGGAACTAAGCATGATCTTAGTTGGCTTGATTAACGCCACCGCATGCGGGTGGGTGGGGCGGCTTCCCTTTGGTTTAAATAAATTATATTTGAGTTAAAAGAATTTCAGAATTTTCATATTAAAGGGCGGACAGCTATGTAAGTAAGTAGGCATTATTCATGTGATTACTATGATACAAGACAAGAAAGAAACACTTCCATTGCCATCTCACCACCTTGCATGTTCATTAACCGGAGTTACTTTCTTTCTTTTCACTTCATTATGAAATATAACATAATTATTAATTAATTTGATGATTTCAGTGTTACGATATTCATCCGTTTCTTGAAATTATGTGTTTGAATCTTTAAAATTCAAAGGATGAGAATTGTTTGTTTATTTGTTTTTCTTTTTGGTAATTCCAAGGAGATGGACATGGATCCACAAATGCATCTAAAAGTGGCAGCAATTGGCGTCTCATCTTTGATTTCAATGGTTGGAGCCCACCCCACCTATTTAATACCCATAACCACACCCCCACTCTCATCTCTCATCTTTCCTTCTTCCTCACAATGATGAAACCGACAATGGCCGCCATGGCCTCCGCTTCTCTCCTCCTCCTCCTCCTCCTAGCTTCCATTTCCATCTCCGTCACAGCAAAACAGACCTACATAGTTCACATGAAAAGCCCTGTCAAGCCTGAAGCTTTTGTCACCCATCAAGAGTGGTACTCTTCTAATCTTCAGTCCATCTCTACCTCCCCATCTGATTCCCTTCTTTATTCCTATACCTCTGCATTTCATGGATTCGCTGCTTCTCTTGATCTTGAAGAAGCAGAGTTTCTCAGAAATTCTGATGCTGTTCTTGATGTTTATCAAGAAACCGTTTATTCCCTTCACACCACTCGTACTCCTGAATTTCTTGGTCTCAACACTGATTTAAGCCTTTTCAAAGGCCATAGCGCTCTTGATATCGATCGGGCTGCTCATGATGTTGTTATTGGCGTGCTTGATACTGGTGTCTGGCCTGAGTCGAAGTGTTTCGACGACTCGGGTATGCCGAATATCCCATCTAAATGGAAGGGAGAATGCGAGTCTGGACTAGATTTCAGTCCTAAGTTATGCAACAAGAAATTAATTGGAGCCCGTTTTTTCTCCAAAGGATACCACATGGCCACTGGGGATGGTTATTTAAAGAAGTCCAAGGAGATCGAGTCACCACGAGATCACGACGGCCATGGTACCCACACGGCCAGCACGGCGGCAGGTTCACAAGTCGCTAACGCAAGCTTACTAGGATATGCTAGAGGAACTGCTCGTGGAATGGCCATGTACGCTCGTGTTGCTAGTTACAAGGTTTGCTGGAGTTCTGGTTGTTTTGGGTCTGATATTCTTGCCGGAATAGATAAAGCTATCGCCGATGGGGTTGACGTGCTTTCTCTATCTCTTGGTGGTGGATCGGGACCGTATTACCGTGACACAGTCGCCATCGGCGCCTTCTCTGCCATGGAGAGAGGCATTGTTGTTTCTTGTTCTGCTGGTAACAGTGGACCAGCTAAAGCAACTTTGGCTAACGTGGCTCCTTGGATCATGACAGTTGGAGCCGGTACTTTGGATAGGGATTTTCCGGCTTATGCGGTGTTGGGTAACCGAAAGCGGTTCACCGGCGTGTCTCTTTACAGTGGATTGAGAATGGGGAATAAACCAGTGGGTTTGGTTTACGATAAAGGAAATGGCTCCAGTAATTTGTGCCTGCCAGGTTCTCTACAACCCGGTTTAGTACGTGGGAAAGTGGTCGTTTGTGACAGAGGAATAAACGCACGTGTCGAAAAGGGTGCTGTGGTACGTGATGCTGGTGGGATCGGCATGATATTGGCTAACACGGCCGAGAGTGGGGAGGAATTGGTGGCGGATAGTCACTTGTTGCCGGCTGTAGCAGTAGGGAGGCAAGCCGGGGATATGATCAGGCAGTATGTGAAAAGGAGTGGAAATCCAAGGGCAGTGTTGAGTTTTGGTGGGACGGTGTTGAATGTACGGCCGTCGCCGGTGGTGGCTGCTTTCAGTTCAAGAGGGCCAAATATGGTGACATCACAAATCTTGAAACCGGATTTGATTGGTCCTGGAGTCAACATCTTAGCTGCTTGGTCAGAAGCTGTTGGCCCCACGGGTCTTGACAAGGACACTAGAAAAACCCAGTTCAACATCATGTCAGGTACCACTCCCCAACGGTCTTGTTCCTCCAATTTTGCGTATTTTTTAAAGAAAATCATTTTCTATCTGTTAGGTTTCCCATGCTCATTTTACTTCCCCTTTATTATTATTTTATAGCTTATTATTATAAAATAGTGAAATAACATGGACCAGAAACCAATAAATATATACCAATAAATTAGCCAATAATCCCAAACAGCATTAATTATGCCCACGAGGGCCTGTATGCGGTTGTATATGGTGTGGTTAGTGGTTCAATTGAGATTCTAAAACTTCAATTTGAGCGTAACTTGATTGATGATGGAATCGTATATCCTGTGCAGGAACATCTATGTCATGTCCGCACTTGAGCGGGGTAGCTGCACTGCTAAAGGCAGCACGCCCAAGCTGGAGCCCGAGTGCGATCAAGTCAGCCCTGATGACAACTGCATATGTGATGGACAACACCCATTCCCCATTGCGTGATGCTGGTAGTACCATTCCTGGTACATTCTCGAACCCATGGGCTCATGGGTCAGGTCATGTCGACCCACACAAGGCCATGTCTCCGGGTCTTGTATATGACATCTCGTCTGAAGAGTATGTAGCATTCTTGTGCTCGCTCGGTTACACTAATGATCATATTCAAGTCATTGTAAAGAAGCCTAATGTTACCTGTTCGAGGAAATACAGCGACCCTGGTGAGCTCAACTACCCGTCCTTCTCGGTCGTTTTCGCGAGGAAAAGGGTTATAAGGTACACGCGAGAATTGACAAATGTAGGAGAGGTAGGGTCCGTTTATGAAGTAGCCGTGAATGCGCCGTCTACGGTGTTAGTATCAGTGAAGCCCGAAAAGCTTGTGTTCAGAAATGTAGGAGATAAGCTTAGATATACAGCAACATTTGTGGCAAAGAAAGGTGCAAGGCAGGCAGCAATGAGTGAATTTGGTTCTATAGTCTGGAGAAATGCTCAACATCAACATCAAGTTAGAAGCCCAGTTGCCTTTTCTTGGACGCAGTTGCTGTGAGATTTCTTTGTTTGCTGAAACTGGGGGGTGTTTCAGTTTCACTTGTTTGCCCATTGCACAGACTTGCACAGACTTTGTTTGCACAGACTTTGATCAACAAAGCAAGGGCAATATATACGCAAGTGAGCAAGCACACACCGGAAAACAGAGAGAAGTGTTTTGGCATTTTGCCATTAGAAACAATTAAAGAATGTTGAGTGCAGAGTAAGCTCTAAACTTTGAAGCTGATATGTGCTTCAAAAGCTAATTTTATTTGATATTTTGATGGAATGACATATAGATGGTCACCAGTAAAATTAGCATATGAATTTGAAGTTGTCATATTGGTTGTCATGTTGGAGTTGTTATTATTTGACTCGTCTGTGATGATTGTCGATTTCTCAGCTCTACCTGTCTTGCTACTGGGTATAGAATCATTGCTCGGCCTGGTGACTAGACACCATATTCATCGCCCAAGTTGCAGGAGTAAAAAGTGCAACAACTCCCATAGTTCCTAATTCTGAACTTGCAAGCATATCATGTGAAACTAAGCAAAGCCAATACGAAACGCATCGATCACATCCCCATAATTCAACGTCAGTTTCATGCCTGCTCGTGATGTTTGATTGTCCTGGAATATCACTCCAACAATCATGCTTCATTCTCCATCTTTATTACAGTAAAAGGTTCGAAGTCTCACTCAAGAATGCAGCATTTACTTCAGAAGCAAATTAATCCGAGGGAATCATTGAAACAGTTCGAACCTTAACCACAAATCCAAATTTATACAGTTGAGCGGGCCAAAACACATCTTTGTGAAGAAAACATCGTCTTCTTCGTTTTTGATCAGTCCTAGCAACATCATAATATCACTCAGTTCTGTATTCTTGTCGCTTAATCGCTCTTATTGGATAAGAAAAGGTTCGATCTTTATTAATTTAAAATTAAAATGCAACGGAGTTGGTTGCACAGATAAAATTGTTGCTGTTATCAACTTTCTTCCTAATTTGGTGTACTTTCCAAATAAGCTAATCTGCAGTAACGGACCCATTTGAAATTTGAACAGTCCACAAACTTAGCCAGTTCTTCTCAACCATACCATTTTCGTTTATCAACCTCACCCGTAAAAAGATAACAAAAAAATTGAAAATTAAACGATCCTTTAATCTGAAAATCTCTGGTTCTCTTTTGAAAGATATGCGCGTAAGGATACAGCCAAAAAAACTGAAAAATTATTACTGTAAATATAACGCATTTAACCATTTATGGAATTGTATTTTCTCAGTTGTCTTTCTGTACCGCCTCTCGTCGGCATTTCGGTTTGGAAAATGATAGATTAATTTTGGACAATCAAAATACAGCTAAGGTAAGAAATCAAGAAAATCAAGAAAAATGATCTTTGAAAGAAAAGGAAAACAAGAAAGATTGAGCAATCTATGTAACATAACGAAATAATAATTGATTCACTCATGTACATGCAGAATTGAAATCAAAGAGTACCCAGTTCAGCTAGTTTTCCATTTTTTTTATATTTACCTGTTGAGCTAGAAAATCAAGAATCCTTTTTTAACCAGACAGGGCCGAGAAGCAACTCCCAGACCGAACTAAAGAAGACCCACTATTGATCTCATCAACATCAGGCAAAACCCTAGCAGAATTGGATCGAAGAGAAGTAGGTCTAGGAGAATCAAGACTCCTTCGAAGAATTCTGCCAAGAGCAGAGATGGGATGCTCTGTTTCATGTAAAGAAGAGGAAGATGAGGATGATCTAAACTTGTTACAGAAACTTACATGCCTATTCAAAGCTTCTTCGGTTGAAATATGGATGTCTGAGCGTATAGCTTCATCTTTGACAGCTTCGACGCAGAGACCACATAACCAGCGGCCGTGGCAGCGTTCACGGACGAGGGAAATGTAAGCAGGGGTGCAGTCTTCGGTGAAGCCACAAGTGTAGCAGTGGACTGTTTCTACTTCTAGTTGAGAGAGTGGAAGTGGTTTGGTAGCAGTAGGAGCACTAGGGGTTGATTTGATATCTGTAACAGAGATCGCCATTTTGTTGTAGTGTAATATAACAGTGAGTATGTTTCCTCCTCTCCGCAAATGTCTCTACAGAGCTTTCGCACTTCTCCTCTGATGTTATTATTTCTTTCGTTTTATGCTAAGGGTGAGTTTTATACGTGGGTAGGCCCAAATCACACTTCTAAACTAAGGGGTACCATATATTTATTTATTTATTTATAATCTTTAACTGCAAATAATTATCATTAATTGTTTTCATATTTGAAATTCAA
>CANYBF010608349.1:0-21914 GCA_948192965.1 Dalechampia spathulata
CAACCACCATTAGGCTTAGAGTGGGTCCCCATACGACGAGTTTGCGATGTATCCCTGACGTCACAGTTAGTGGTTCTCTTAAAGGGTCACTGTCTGTGTCGTGGGAGCATGTCCGCCTGGGTATGGGCTGGGTGTGACACATGTAATCTATTTTTTACTTTATATGATGCACATACCACTTTATGTGATGCATATACTTCCATTTCATGATATATGGTTCATGAACATCTATATGTGATGCATATAACATTTTGGGTGGATAGAAATCCTATTTTTCAATCATTTTTGCTTTGATTTTCAATTTCTTTGATATTTACAATAGCATTTACGATCTCACAATGATCTTAATAATTTAGATTCATCATAAATTATTCTAATTTCATTGATTTTAGCTTTAAAGTTGATTAATCAAGTTAAATGTTACTTTTAACTTAATCTAGTTACAATTGATATGATTGAAGTTAAATTAGATGTTGATTTATGGTCTAATTAATGTTTGATGATGTTAGGGCTCTCTCATTTTGATTTTCATGATTAATTTCATTGGTTTTGCCATTAAATCAATCTAATTTAGCTTTATATTTCAATTGAATACTATTTTAATTATAATTTGAAGTTTAATGACATGATTAGCCTTAATTGGATGTTGACTTATATCTAAGTGATGCCACATATGATTTTAGAATCTTCCAATTATATCTATGAATGATTTTACCTAAAATCGATTTTAATTTCATGATCTAACTTGTGTTCATTCCTTGTTTCATGAATACCATTATCATATTCCTCAGGATTTGATCCTTGATTCATGCTTTCATATAGCATTGGATTGATCAATCACATTCTAACATTCCTTTTATTGTTAATATCATTCATTTGCATTTTTCATTCATGTATTTTGGCTCATGCCATTTGAGATTGTTTTCTTAAGTGGAGAAGATGTTGCTATATATCTCAAATTTTTGTTTCATTCCACATATCATGCTTATGCCATATCATTTCATATATCATGCATGTGCCATGTCATTTCACAAGTCATGCTTATGTCATGTCATTATCTCACATGTCATACCTATGCTATGTTATTCTCACCATGTTATATCGATCATGCCTATGTTGTATCATTCTTGTCATGTTTCATTCACTATGATTGCTATATTATATTATCATTCTTTATATGTTGTGATTGATGTCATGCTATATCATATGTGTATTTATGAATGCTTGCCTGCTTAGGATAATTAACCCGACTAAAATGGTAAAATTGAATTTTTAAACTCAGAGAGAATATATCTTCACCACCCAAACTGATCTCTGAAGGGTTTGACTTAACACTCATGCTATGGGTTAGTTGAACCAAATCTGAAACCATCCTATGGTGACTTCATCTTGTGACTTTTTTGAGTCCATTTCATTCCTCGAGGTAACCCCTTGAGAAGACCACACTTTCATTCCAAATGGGCCCTTAGTTCTATTTACCATAAGCCTTGTTCTAGATCATGGTGAAATTCCTGCCCATAAAGCACTTATTCAAACTTAAAGAAGTTTGTATTAAACCATAAATGTTAGAATGCATAAAGGCCCACTTCTCTTTTTCTCTCTATTTCGATTTCAAAGGAAATGGTCTTTTATATTATTTCCCCATTTAGCAACTCTCACATACTTCATTATAAATTTTAACAACTAGAATATTCTTCACTAAATGCTTGTCTACAATTAGTTTCAATGTTTTGAAGTTGGCATGCCTAAGCCTCTTATAAACCAACTAAGAATAATCACTTATAGTTTTATAAATGATTTAGTTAAATCCCAATTAACCATAAAAATCTTGTTTACCATCGGTATAATTGCTAGCAACATATTATTTTTATTTGAAATAGTATGGGAATTTCTGCAAAAGATAACTTATAACCCTTCTACATCAACTGGCCCATACTCAATAAGCTTTTCAAGAACCAATAAAACTTCATATACAAATTTATTCCTATTTGAATGTGTTAGGATTGTACCTTTTCTAATTGCTTGAATCAATTCTTAATTACCATGCTTAACCTGGGTATCGATGATAAAGTTAATTTTACAAAAAAGGCTTGCATATATTATCATAGGATTGGTACACCCACCATCTAGTAGTCATCCTTCAATCCTAACATCACTTGATGTTGATTTTGCCATGAACATAAGCTCTTCTTCCTTTTCTTCTTCTAATGGTTTTGGTTGTTGCATATTCAAACTTTATTGGTTCTAATTTTTTGAGTTCTACTATTGGTGAGAGTGTTGTATTCTTTTATAAAATCCATTGATGTTTTTTATTTTCTTGCAATTATTACACTAGATTTCTTTTCTAGCATTTGCTCTCAAGATGGTTTGCGACACTAACTGCAAGGAGGGAACTTACCCTTGACCTACTTCCTTTTGTTACAATTATCCATCCTTGAACCTTGGAACCTAAAACCTTATCTTATTGAAAATGTTATTTCTAATATATCTTATGCCCTCATTACTAATCTTTTTTCATGCAAATGAAGTTTATTAATCAATTATACCATAGAAATTTTGCTCAAATCATAGGCTTCCTCTCTATAGTAGAATCCTTATATTATAACTAATATCGAAAACTACTCATTATCTTCTCCACAATCCTATTTTATTGGACCCATTCACAACTAATCTCATTTGGTTAACCAAATCATGCACCTTTATAAGAATACTCCTTATTAGATTTTATCTCCTTGATCTTTAGATTTTTGAACTCCCTTTTAAGAGTAATCAACTTGATAGTCTTAACTCTCACACTTGATTAACACTATTTTATTCTTATTTCAAGCAAATAAGCTTAAGTCTATCACATACACCTTTATTAATTTGTTAAGGGTCTTATAATCATTCAACCCATCCATTAAAAATATTAAACAAATTCATAGTTATATCACATTATTTGGTAATCACCTTAAATTCTATGCATATGCACACATATACATTTAAATTTTACATGATTTATTTGTTATAAGCAACAACATACACAAACTTAGATTATTCCCTTTCCATATTAATTAGTATAAATAATATAACATGTTGCATACTAAAATAATAGCCATAGTTCATTCAATTCATGCATACAGAAGCACCCATTCATTTTTAACAACATATCTGTTTTACTTCCACCTAAATAATTCATTCATACACATATATACCAATCATAAATATACATATATAAGCTCTTAACTTACTCAAATCTAAGCAAAGTTGGAATTAATCTCCTCAATGACCTCTATTTAACTCAAATAACCATTTACTCCCAAGAAGAAAACCAACCCCCTTTCATCCTCTTCTAATATAACCATTTGTTCATTTTAGTAAATTTCAAAGTGTTGAATATGTTCTTACTCATTAGCCATTTATCTCCTTAAGAAATTAATTAATAAGTCTATTCCATTGCCCACTCCTTAAACATAATGATTATTCTCCCTTAAGCAGCAAAATTTTGCATTATATGGATAATTTTTCTTTCTTTTACAACCTTCTAGCTTAAGTCTATTTATCTCAATTTTTGAAGAAAAGTCAACTTATTAGCCTTAACATTAACTAAGTCTTGGTGTATTTTTTAGGACTCCTATATATAATATTTAATGTATACATTATTAATCCATTAAAATTTTTAACGTATCCATGACACATTTGTAAATTGATTCAGACATGGAAAATCATATACATAAAATCATAAATAGTTATACAAAACTGGTGGATGTAACAAAGTTAATAAATTTAAATTTTATTGATCATTAATAAATTGATTAAGTTAAAAAGTAATAAAATTATTTTTTTATGTAGGTATAAAACATGATAAAATTTCCATTAACTACAAAATATATTAAAATGTATTTACTTGATTTTTCTCACCAACTAAATAAAACAAGAATTTATAAAAAAAATTATTTTACATTATTATTATAAAGATTATGAATTTAAATATAAAGTGTTAGACCTTGGGGATCCTTAATCTTAGTTTTGATGTTAACAAATAATGTTTATAGAAAAAATATTGAAACTTTTTACGTTTTAAGCTTGGTATGAGCGTACATGACTGGGTACAAGCATACCATTTGGTTTCCTAGGCTGTATGAGCGTACCAAGAGGCCGTACGGGGTGGAAAATTTGATTGAAGGTTGGGTACGAATGTACCACTTGGTACCGCTGTACGGATGCTTTGGTATCATTTTTAGGTCAATTTTTGGGTGATGTATTGGGGTACGTAAACCCGTACGATCGTACAGGTCAAAATATGTATTTTTAGCATTTTTTAAAACGTTATAAAATTACTCTTTTTTGCATTGATTGCATCCCGCAATGGTCATATAAAGCTTGGAATAGCTTATATAAGTGTAGATTAACCTTATTGGAGGTAGGAACTCAATCTACAATCATCAATTTTTTTGTTAAATACATTTTTATATGTTTTGAGTATTTCTTAATTTCTTGAATTATAAATCCTTTAAAAAGGATTTCTGGGTTTCCAATCCTTATTTTTTTTCTCTTAGATTATGTTTTGAAAGATAGGAATGGATTGTGATTGAGTGAGATTTAGTATTAGCCTTGGGAAAACACTTGTTGTAAGGGTTTAGTGTGAGCCTTGGGAAAACACTAAAGATTGAATTCTTGTGAGAAGAATTCTTTGTTGTATTTATGAAGTGATTAGTGGAAACCTAAGTTGTTTACTTGGGTAAATGGATGTAGGCATTTGTTAGCTGAACCATTATAGATTTCTTGTGTTCCATTTCTTTCCCTCTCTTCAATTCTTGTTTGATTCTTGTATTGGCTCCTTACCTGGGATTTCATAAAGTAATAGTCATTTAAATTATAATGTAATAAAATTATTTATATACGTTTGATTGGTGAGAAAATCAAGAAAATAAATTTTAATATAATTTTTTGTTAACAAAATTTGTATCAAGATTAATATTTACATAAAAATATTTTACCTTTTAATTACTAAATTTGATTAATGATGAATAATTTTTAAATTTATTAAATGTAGTAATAAATAAATTATTTTTAAAGCATTCTATCTTTGATAAATAAGCATACTAAATTCATTTACTAATAATATAATAAAAATTAGGGGTTGATACAAAATGGTTAACCGATCAAAATTTCAATTTGATTAATCAACCAAACTTTTATTTGACTAGTTTCAGTTTTAGATATTTAAGATTTTTTAATAATCAGTTTGGTTCAATTAATTTAAATTGATTAACCTAATTAACTTCACCCATTATACAATAATAAGCATCATTTTTCATATACTTAAAAAATACATCATTTTACTTAAAAATAATTTTGGATCTATAATTATCCCCAACCTAACAAAAAAATCCTAAAAGATTTCCTCTTCCATTCTTAAGAATAGTTTAGATATTTTTTAATTTAACAAAATAATATTTTATTGGCATTGCTTTTCTTATAATGTAAAGTGTTGTTATATCTTATTAAATTATGCATTTAAATATGTTAGTTAATGATATTTGGTTTATGCTCCAATTTTTACAATTTCTCACTTTCTATTTTATGAAATTAACATCATGAATAAATGATAATTCATGTCACATGTTTCTCATACCAATTTGGCTCTTTAACCTCATATGTAAAATAAAGTTATAATATTAGGATAAGACTCATTTTTATAATCATACCAATTTGGCTCTTTGCCTTGCATGTGAGATGAAGTTATAATATTTAGATAAGACTCATTTTTATAATCATATCAATTTGGTTCTTTATCGTGCATGCGAGATCAATTATTATAACTTTATCTTGCATGCGAGGTAAAGTTATAATATTATGATAAGTCCATTAGTCCTCAAAAGCTGACTTCTAATAAATTATATGAATCGTGTACATACTACATGAGTAATGTAACATGTTGTCCCCTTCAAATTCACCTTCAAATGCCTTTACACTAGTCATGTAAGGCCTCTATGACTCATGTATGTTATTACCCAACACATTACTCCCATTTTCCACCTTCCTTCATAAGCATTTCCTTCATTAAAGAGGTTCCTAAGCTTTCTCAACATGTATACAAGGTTCAAATACCACTTTAATACCCTTCAAACTTACAAAAAATGATAACCTATATAAAATAAACTTCTCACTTCAATAATAAACATAAGCAAAGTACAACAACATTATAATACATTTATGAATAGAGGAATAATAGCAAAATATTCATTCATAATACAAAAGAAACAACTCGCTCATATTACTAAGCAAATAAATCATATACACGTAAAATAAATATTAGTCCACATGATAAACAGTGATAAAAGCATTATATTATCAAACTTTATTCTAATTATTCATCAATTAAAACATGAATCAAATACAACATTCATCATCATATAAAAACAAACATTCATGAAATTATATTCCTAAAGCATAAAGTTGCATCATCGACTTTTCTCTATAAAAAGGTTACATTAGCAAATCTTTTATAGTAAAAGAACTCCTAATGCAACTATTCTGATAAAGAACAATTGCTAACAAGGTTGAATAAATAGTAGAAAGGAAATATATCATTTATTCATTCAAATCAACTAAATGAATGTCTCAAAATTCAGAATTAAGAATAATGACATTCAATTATACATCTTAACATCATCATTTTAGAAATACAACATAAATGAATACATTTTAGGGCAAGCAAATAAAATGAGATCATATTATAATTATGTTATGCAAGAATTGCGGTAGTAACTATTTTTCAAAAAAATAAGTTATGTCATAACTATTTAAACAAGACATAGTTGCTAGTGCAACTTTCAACAAAAATAAAATTCATTAAAAGAACAAAGTTATAGACATAATACCAATCTCAACATGCTATTAATCATATATAAAAATAATGAAAAGAAAAGGAGAAAAGAGTATAGGGCATCTTTCCTTGGAAAGGATATAAATCCCTTAAAATGTTTTATCAATATATGATTTTAACCATCATATATAATAATTATTAAATAAATCATTCCGCTAAATTGAATCATAAAATCAAGAAGAAAAGAAATTAAAATACGATTATACATTTCATAATCAATTCAACATGATAATAATTAATATATTCATAAATTATAGTATAATATCATATCAAAAAGCATAAATGGGCAAATAATATTTCTAATATTCAAAAAGATTTGTTGGTGCAACTGTTATTGATTAAAGAGTTACAAAAACAATTGTTCTTATTATAAAGGTGCACTTGCAATTTTTTTTAACTTTCATGCAACTCCTCATACTCACATAATTCCTTACCCTTTTTGCACACATTTCTAAAAAATGAAAAGAATTAGAAAAAATATCCTTAAAATTATACCTTGATTGAGCTTATCTTTTGATGATTGTTTCAATTTCTTCCAAAATCTTCAAATTTCTTCAAAAAGAAATTATTTTTATTTATTTTAATGATTTAAAATATTGTAAATTTTAGAAAAATATTACCAATTAACAATTTTTGAAAACAATCTAAATTTTTAGAAAACAAAATTCTAAATGAAAACAAACTTCTAAATCCAATTCTTTAAGAAGAATTTTTTTAGATTTTACTTAAAAAAGTTTTAACTAAAATCTAAAAATAATTAAGAACATAAAATTATTTATATTCAACTACTTTCCTTTTATTCAAAATCAGAATCATTCTTTATACAAGAGAATCAAAGGCCCAAGAGATCTCTAACTTTGCAAAGTAGAAAAAATGTATTTTTTTTCTCTCATATAAAAATTTATGTTAATAACTTTTTAGTGAAAATAGTCTAGTGTAATTTTTTATTTATAAAAAGTTGTTAGCATAACTCTTTGTTTGCAAAGAGTTCACAACTCTATGTCTCCAAAAAGCTACTAGTGCAAATATTTATTTAGTTAAGATTCTAAATTGTTTCAGAAAACTAAAAGCTTTTTAGATTTTAGAAGAATAAAAAATAGTATTTGTCATTATGTAAAAAAGGCAAGATAAAAATAGAATGCTAACAATAAACTTCATTCATTCATCTTTCAAATATTACACAAAATAGTTGCTCATCAAATAAAAAGGTATTATTGTCACCTCTAACTTCAATTGAACCAATAAGCACAAAGATTTAAAAAATAACAAGGTATCTGTTTGTATTGAAAATTGAACACTAGATTTTTAGGTCATAAAGACTATAATGTCATGTTAAATAACCATTCAACCCAAAAGTTTAAGTTGTTAGGTGTGGTCTATGAATGGTTTATATCTAATATATATTTGTAAAAGTTTAAACCACAAGATAGAAAATTAAATTTTTCCCAAAATTAAATAACTTAAACTAATTTTGGTTAAATGATTATTAACTGAAATAATCAAATATAATTTTGGTCAATTCGATACGGTTGAATGTTATAATTTGTTAAAAAATTATTTATTTGATAAGTTAAATTGTTAATTTCTAGTGATAAATTGATTTTTCATACTTATTGAAACTTATTTTATTATTAGTTTATTTAAATAATAAAAAATTAATTTAAAAATATTAGTTATATATTTTCTTATTTAATGTTCAATTTATATTTTTTTTAATAAAGTTCAAGGTCTAATTTACATTGTACATCATGCTATTTTATTTTTTAGCGATGAGCATAACTTTGTTAAAGAATAGAGAGCAAATTAAATTAATTTCAAAAATATTAAGAATTAAATTAAGGTAGGCCAAAAATATTAAAGTTTAAATGAAAATAAAAATAAGATCAAAATCCAATATATATTTTTGAATAAACTTGAACAGTTAATTAAATCATAAGTCTAATTTGATATTTTACTACACAACTCAATTTATTATTAAAATAAAATTATATTTTATTTATTACAAACACAACTCATTTTAAATTTTGTTTTTAGTATATTAATTTTCTTTATGAATGTTGGTAAACCAAAATTACGAAAACAGTAGCTGAAACTAACATATTAAATATATCTTAATTACATATGGTCAGATTCATAGCTTCTAGAGGTTGCAACTATATGTTCAAGCAATACGATTAGTAGCTTCTCTACAACATCTTATTTTTTTAACAAATAAATTCTACTGCTGAAAAGATTAGACATGATCGCATCTAACACATCACTACATTGACCATCATTGATGATCAAAGTTCTTTAATCTTGAATTATGTAGACATCATAAATTCTCCTATAAATTTCATAAAAATAATATATCTTATTCTAAAAGGATTTGAGTAATTAATTTATTCAAATCTTGTATGTTTGTAACATATATTCAAAATTTATCATGATGAATCAAAAGAAAAACCAATCATATTGTTGAAAGATAAATAAACTTATATTAATTTATAGGAGTAATAATGGAATTTGCAATATATCATTTATGTTAAATTGCTATTTAACGATGAAAACAAAGTAGATTAGAGTTGAATTATTTGGTATAGTTAGAACCAAATTCTTATATCAAAAATTAGGGAAGGATGGATTAAGTATATGGTTGAAATTATAAAATAATAGTAATAAATATAATCTTAGTAAATATTGTTCAGAATAATAGGATAATCAGTTTATCATATTTAGCATTTTTGTTAACAGGAGAAGAAATGAATATTCAGAGCATTAATTATCAACGAAGCATTTACCTTGGGAAGTTAGTGCATGGCAGGAAAACACCTAACCAAATTAGTTTTGGCAGTAACTAAAACTTACACCCACAGTAAAAGCCCACTGCTTTGGTAGTTTATTTTATTTATGAATTATATTAAATATAAATTGGCTGACATTGGTTTATTAGGATATTCACAAAAATATTATCACCAATTTATATAACATAACCATAATATTTATTGCAGCCTTCCATCCTGCTGTTACTGCCCATTACTTAATGCGGCTATTGGTTTATCAATAGATATTATATTCTAAGAAATTTTATTTAATATGTATAGAAATGGATTTATATGTTTATATTTTAAATCAAACGAATATTTATATATAATGTTTTATTAAAAATATATAAAATAATTTGTATGTTTTGGTTGATTCATGGCTTGTCAATAATATATAAATTTATAAATTTATTTTTTTTGTATGAAAATATTATTTGATAGCGGTAAGGGCTTGGAACGGATGGTACTAGGTTGCGGGTTCGAGTGGTGGGGGGAGCAACTTGGTTTGTAAGTCCTTAGGGGGAAGGGAGGAGCAACAAGATTTGTAAGCCCTGCTGGACTTTACGTCGGGAGCCAATACGCGCACTTGTTGATCGAGATCAGACCCAGATTTTCATTTGTCACATGTTTTCGGGTAAATTAAGATAACATATGTTTGGCACGTGGTGGGCCATGACTCAAATTAACCCATTAAATAAAGTGTCATGAATGTCGTAATACTTTTAATAAAATTTATATTTTTATAAAACAAGACTATTTTACTGGAAACGCCATCATTTTTTAACATAAAATACATCATAAGCATTTTTTTATTATATTTTAAAATTGTATAAATATATTATCTATTAATATTTAACATTAAAATATTACCTATATCAACAACCAAGTATCCTACACTTAGCTACTGAAGATGCAAAATTGCTCCCTCCGTTTTAATTTAATTATTTAATTAGAAATTTTTTATTTTAGAATAATTATTTATTTATATTATGAGATAAAATTATCCATTTTATTATATTATTAAATTTCTTTCTTAAATAACAGAATCATAAACGAATTCAACCGTTTATGAGTTAGTTGTAACTTTATTATTTAACAAAGCTTATTTAATAAACAAGTAAAATTAGATAATATTTGATTTATTTAAATTTATGAATTAATTTAATAAAAAACTCATGAGCTAACTTATTAATTTATATATAAATAATTTAATTTAATATATATAATCTATAAATATATAATTGTATAGATCTACAAAAATATTTTTTAATTGCTAATATGAAATTATAAATATTTATAAAATACCATACTTTTAATAATAATTTTTTATTTTTAAATAAAAATAAATAATTTATTTTATAATTCATATTTATTATGCTTATTTAAGATTCGAATAAACTAATTTAAATTCATAATATATCAAAAAAATTAAAAAGTTTAATTTAAGTTCACTCAATTAAAAATAAATCAAACTTAAATAAAGAAACTCAATTTGATTTAATTCATTTATACCATAATTTTATTTTGAAAAGAGCTCTTGTGCATTGAATAACTTTTAGAAGTATTTTAATAAAATATGATATTAATGAATATTTTTTAATATTAATGAAACTTAAAAATGGACAACTGGGGATGAATCAGTCCAGATGTCCTTAAACTACGGACTCAATCGAACCAAATGCACAAATTGAAGAGGAAATTTATCGAAAAAAAAGTGAAGAGGAGTAAATTAAACTTTCGCTAGACAGATTTAAGCTTATTCTTGGAAGAAAATAAATGCCGGAAAAGATGGTAAGGATATGTTTTTAAGATTTCCGAAATCGCAGGTTCGATCGAGGACCCCTCCCTTGATATCCGCTGCTCTAATTAATAAAAATGTTACAAAAGACAAAAGTATTACATTTACATTGATGTTTCAAGGGGCCATGCAAATGAATTGGAATGTACTAAAATTCATCGCTATTTCTGGAAATGGTACGTAATATTATATATTTTAATATTTTAAGGGTTCAGATATTTTTATTAAAAAGAATTTTTGTGACATGAATAATATCTTCATGATATATTTATTTTATAAATATTTTAATATGGAATTAACAAGATTAATTTTTGAAAAAATCGTTTAATAAATATGGTTACCACATATTGAACATTAAAATTGTTCCATATAAAGATTATATAGGAAACAGTTTGGTCCCAAGTTAAGAACGATTCCATGACATGAAAATTCTTCCAAAGCTTTTGGGGTCATAAATGCGCTTGTTACGCAATATTAATGCATGAACACTTCCTTTCATATTATGGGCCAAAAAATTGAATGATGTTTTGTTGAATCTAAAATCAAAAATTAGTGAATGTGTTTGCTCTATTTATATAAGTTACCATCATTGTTATTAAGAAATTATTTCCTCCTTCTTGAAATAATATGATTTATTTTGATTTTATGTATATACTTTATTTGTTTTATTCAATTAGAAGAAAAACTTTTATAAAATATAAATATTTCATAAAATATTATATGCTTTAAATGATGAAAGCTCAAGACAATACTACACATATATATACAAGCAGCAACTAAAGATTAGACCTATTATATCCAATGGCATTTAGTTAGAAATAGGTTTCTTAATAGTTATCCTCATCATGTTCTTATAATTGTTAACTTGATTTTAACAAAATTATAACAAGTTTGAGATAACACCTTAGTAAAGATATTAGTAAGTTGATTTGAAAGAGAGAAATTAAATCTACATTTCTTTATTGGTAATTTTATCTTGAACAAAGTAATAATCTACTTCATTATATTTCATGTAGGCAAGGAAAATCGAATTGGTAGATAAATATGTTATGCTAAAATTATTGCACCATACAACTAAAATAGTAGAACAAGGAAGAGAAATATCATACAGTAATGACTATATCCATATGACCTTAGTAGTTGCCATACTAAGAGCTCAATATTTCACCTTTGTAAAAGAATGAGCAAAAATCTTCTATTTTCCAGATATCCAAGAGATCAAGTTAGTCCCCATGAAAACTATATAATTGGAGATAGACTTAAATCATTTTTATTACATGCTCAATTAGAATCAGTATAAACATGTAACGTTGATGATACACTTTTAGTAATAAGGAGTCCATGGTCCTTTATTGATTATAAATAGCATAGAATATATTTTACAGCCAACCAATGACCAGAACTTGGAGCATGAACAAATTGAGATACCTGATACATAGAAAAATAGATATCTGGATGAGTTAAAGATAAATATGGTAACCACTGAAAATATTTTGATACAACTTAATATCTAAACATGGAACATCTGCCTACTTAGAAAGTCTATCATTAGCATTCACATGAGTAGTTACTTCATTATAGGTCACCATACCAACCCTAGCGAGTATATCAAAAATATATTTGGCTTATGTAAGAAAGAGACCATTAGTGAAGTGATAAGCCTCAAAACCCAAAAAATAATCTAACTGATTAAGTTCATTGAGGGTAAATTCCTAGTTGAGATAATAAATAACTTCATGAAGATGATTATCACTATTATTATTAAGTAGAATGTCATCAACATAGATAAGGAAAAAAGCTTGAATAGAGCCTTATTTATAGTGAAAAAGGGAGGAATCCACCTTAGAACATTGAAAACCTTGGTTGGCAAGAGCACCAGTAAGGCGTCGGTACCATTGTCGAGGTAATTATCAAAGCCCAAACAAAGAACAATGTAACTTACAAACATGAGTTGGATGGTCACCATCAATAAAGCCAGGTGGTTGCTCAATAGAAACATCATGCTCAAGATCATTATTCAAGAACGCATTACTTATATCTACTTGATAAATATCTCAATTATTAGACGTAATATAAGACAAGATAATCTTGATGGTAGGGGGTTTAACAGCTGAAGAAAAAGTTTCATAAAAATTAATACTAGGGCACTGATGGTACCCTTTGGTTACAAGATGAGCTTTATAGTAATCAATAATATTGTCAAACTTCTGTTTGATACGAAAAACCCACTTATAACCTACAATATTTTGTTTATGTGACTGCACAACTAACTCTTAAGTACCATTATGAACTAAAGCATTCAACTTATCCTACATTGCATGATGCTAATTACTATCATGAATTGTAATAGAATAAAGTCAATGTTTAGAGTTAGCAATAAATAAGTGAGGTTTCAAACTACTAATTTCACTTCTTATAACCATGGAATGAGTGCATTGGGTTGGAACTAATAGAGTAGTAGAGTTAAAATGATCAATTAATAAAGGAATAAGAATAAGAGATATTATGACAACCTACTAATTAGGTTATGAGGCAAAAAGAGTAACGACAGGGCTTGTAGTAGTGGGTATTAAGACAAACATCAATGAACTAAGAGAAGAACCAAGCAAACTAGTTTGCAATGGTAAGAGTACAAGAATAATAATAATATTAAAGGTAAAATCAAAGGATTCAACTCGAGTGCCAAAATCATAAGCACCATGAAATGAGAAGACCTGTTCAAAAAATGAAATGTTATGAGAAATTAATATTTACCAAATGAAGGATCTAAGAAAATATACCCTTTATGTGTTTGACTATAGCTAAGAAAAATACACAATTAGAACTTTGGCTCTAACTTATGGGTATTATACGATTAAGCAAAAGGATAAGACAAACATCATGTAACATAGAATAATTTGGTTAACTTTTAAATAAAATTTCATAGGAAGAAGATTGTTGAGTATGCACCAAAGGCACTTAATTTAACATATATACTACTATATCAAATACAAAGGACCAATACTTATAATGAACATTCACATAAGCAAGCAGGGCATGACTAAACTCAATAATATAATAGTGTTTATGTTCAACACAACCATTTTATTGTAATGTATAAAGACATGAAACACATTGAGTAATACCATTATTATAAAGATATTTCATTAAAGCTTAAAACTCACGACCCCAATATAAACATTTGATAGGTAACTAAAAATAAGTTTCAACAAGTTTACAAAATTGAACAAAAGTATAATGAACATCAGACTTTGCTTCATAAAGTAGATCCAAGAATACTTACTAAAATGATAAAAAAAAATAGTACATAATAACAATAACCATCAATTGATGCAATTGGAGATAGACCCTAAACATTATAACAAACCAATTCCAATGGTTAAGATGATTTATACTTATATGGTGAAAATGGTAAATGATGCATCTTACTAGCATTAAAAGCATGGCATAGTCCTACTAAATGATGATAAACTTGGATATGATGATGTAAAAGAGCATAATGAACTGCTCAATCATAAGAATGACTAAAATGAGCATGTTAGATAGGAAAATCCACATAATTAGATTGAGGAGAAAGGGATGATATTTGCAAAGGGATTGTATAGAGGCCATTATCACTTTAATTATGGTACAACACTCACCTCATGGGGATATCCTTAATAAGAAAATGGTTAGAGAAGAATTCAATATAAATATTATTACTATTAGTGAGAGCATAAAAAATAATAACTTATTGTAATGAATATACAAGAAATTTAAATACCATTGCCAATAATAACTCTTCTAGTGTCAAAGTATGGAACACAAGATCCAAGAGTAGCAAAATCATTTATGAGATGATAATTGGCACTTGAGTCCACTGTTGAAATTATGGAGGAAGATGAAGCTATAGCCTGATTTGCTTGTGGTGGACAAGAATAGATCATTGAGAAGTAAAGTGGCTGATACCTTTATAGTTATAGCATAAATAAAATTGCTAATAATAGAGGATGGAATTGATCATTTACCTCGCCCACACGAAAATTGACGATGCTGAGAAATAATTGTAGGTTATTTAGAAATATGAGTAATTAGTGATGTAGTACTAATCATAGATAAATGCTAAAGTTAATATGACTTGAATATGATATAAATTACCTAGGATAGAGATTTATCTCAAGAGATTTAAAATTAGACAAATAAGGTAATTAATTAATTATCATAAAGTAGGTAATTAATTGCTACAGAAAATATCAAATGATAAAAAAATTTTCCATCTCTAAAGTTAAGAAATCCATTGCTAAACATTTTAAGGATAAAAAATCATCCATAGTTAAATTATTTATCATTATTTTTAGCAACCAAATAAGGACAAATTCACAATGATAACATTCCATCACTAATTTGAGATGATAACAATTCTAACAATAATGAATAAAAGTTCTGTTATTGTATTAGTAAATTATGAAATTATGTAGTTAAAAGTTTAGAAGGAAACCAATTCAAAATCAAATAAATAACTAAAATCTACAATAATAAAGTGAATTGTTCATATGATATAAAGTACAATTTTTGCTAAGAATCAAACAAAGTCTCCTCTGTAATTTGAATATTTTTATAATTTAACATTTATAAAATAATGCATGTATAATTCATAATCTACACCAATCACATTCTTCTTCTTCAATTCTATAATGTTATTCCAAATGTTCAATAATCACTTATTAATTAAGGATAACATCATTTAAATACAATAGAACATCATTTTAAGTGTTATAAAAACAAATAGAAAATGGAGTATAAATTAAGGTAGCTCAAGGAGATTATTAGTGTTGTTATCCTTATGATCATCTAATGTAGTAGGATTAGTCCAAATAATAGTCAAATCTGGATTAGATAACTACATTAAAGTGGCATCATGGCTTAAAGCAGAATTATCTATCTGTAAGGTGGATGAGTGAGTACCGTGTGTCTCATGTTGAACCTACTCACTAATACTTAGCATTTATGTTTGTATTGCAACATCAATAACAATATCAAGTGGTAGTGTGTAACATCATCTACTTGTGATTTGATCACTTCATTTAATTATGACTACCTAAACTCCCCAATGTATACATACAAATGTGCTAGCCAATCCACCACTAAAATAGTTATCTGCTTATAAACCAAAACCAGATACTTATTACTTAGAGGCTCCACCTACTACCTCTAAGTAAATGTGAAGGTCATATATGCTCTTATTTGACTAGGATGCCTCCTCTTATAATTGAGTAACATGCTTCTAATAAAATATAGAAATAAAATATGAAAATGATTGGATCATACATGAAGATGATACTTACATGAATATGATATAATCTCTTATTGATGAAATTAACTCAATTATGCTTTCGTATATGGGTGTACATGAAAAGCTCATGAAGGGTCGACTCCTTGCATTCATTTTACTCCATCTACAAAGTAAATGCATTAAATAATAAGCAAAAAAAATAAATAATTTAGATAATTTCTAAAAGATATAATTTTACTAAATTTTTCTTATATCTAAACATGCTCCTCGAGCCATAAGTGTGAATAAAAACACTTAGATGATATACTCCATCATGTTAGTTGCTCAAAACTTAATCACTTTGCAACTATGTCTTAAATTGTCTCCAGTAATGCTCTCATCTCACTAAAGTAAATGGGTCATCATCTCCTGAACTTCAACTATATATATTAGACATGAAATATGCATGTTCAATAAATTATAAGTATATATTATTACAAGAAATTGTAAATATCTTTAAAAATGAAATGAATTTAAAACCAATTACTTATCATGTTGCTGCCTTTGTCCTCTAAGCCTCGGAGATGACCTTAATAAAAAAAAATACTACTTATCTTAATATAATTATTTCTATAAAGATAATAAAAAATTTATAAATAATGAATGATTATAATATTTAAATCATGACTTTAAATAATTTGTTATCTTAAACTCCTTCCAATAGAGTTGAATAATAACATGAAGTATTGTTGCCTATGAGGTATCTTTTAAGGCCAGTCTTTAAGTGAAAAGCTCTCATATATGCGAAGCACCTAAATGATAGGTCTAATATAAAATAAATTTATATTAAATATGAAGAATCATACATAATATACATGTTACATAACAATTAAAATTAAAAGTTAACAAAACTTATATCTCATTCTCGGTAAGACACTCAAAATGATGTCATCAAACATCGATAATTGCTCCTAAATTAGATGGTCCAACATGTATTGATGAAACAAATATAGTTGTATATTTAAATTCAATGTGGAAGTATTATGTAAATATTATAAATTTTTTATCATAATGAAATAAACATTAACATCATATAAATTTCTTATCTTAATGATCGTTTATAATACTAAATTTATAATTATCCATTCTATAATTTATACCAAAAATCTAGTTGAGTCTGCTATATTCAAATAATCATTATTATGGTCAAGTTTTACATACATATACATTATACTAACATATTAAAAGTTCAATTAACTTTTGATATAAAAAATGATATCAATTAACATATAAAATATTCACATTAATAATATTAATCAAATATTAATAATAATAACATTAATAACATATAAACATAATACACATATTAATTCAATTATATATATATATATATATATATATATATATATATATATTAAAAATATTAAATAAAACACCAACCCCATGGCAGTCAATCTTTGATAGAAGTTAGATGGCATTATAGTGACAATGACTAGTAATCCAATTTGATAGGTGACCACATTAAGGATCACCAAGAGTTTAGAAGGAAGGGGGAGGGGAATTAGAAAATTAGTGTTATTTTGAAATGGAGTAGATAATTATTTGAATATTTTCTAGCAATAATAAACTCTATTGTAAATAATTAAAAGACAAATGACATCATATTCAAAAAAAAAAAGGTTACGATGAACAATAGCGATAGAATTTATCTATCACTAAAATGATTATAGATTTATCGTTATTTTCATCTCCATGATTCCCTCCACACCTTCCTACCAAATTTTGCTACGAGTTTACAAATCCTTCCTTATTCCATAAGCTTGTCTCTAGTGCATTACTAGATTGCAATGGAAAACACCTATCTTAAAATGTCATCATTATTAATTAATAGATTAATTGAATTTTGGAAAAATAATAATCATTATCTTATCCATTTTCACTCAATTATCATTTTAATTTATATTTATTATCATTGATTGCTCAAATAAAATCTCACTTAAATATTCAATCTAATTTAGTATTTACAAAATATGCTCATTTGGTGTTGTTACCGAGAATTAGTTAGCTTTGTGTTGATATTCATATAATTTTGGTTTAGTTATACTAAAGAAGTTTCATTTGTTTTTGTACAACTTGATGTTTTTGTTGAATTTTCGTTCTTTTTATTTTGCAAATAAATGCATCTATAATACTTTGTTTTTTAAGTTGCTTTTTTTTATGTTTGTAAGTATATTTGAAGCTATTTCAAATATATTTTTTTTATGTAAAATGATGATTGATTATGTTTGAATTTTTTCGAATATATTTGGTTAATTTTGTGTAGTTTAACTTGATTGTATGGTATACAGATAAATAGGATATATAAGTTAATTTTAATAAATCTTGTATCTTGCTTATACTTTTTTGAGGAATTTCTGAAACAAGTATAGAGAGAGTCCTCCATTTTGCAGTTCAGGTATCATTTTACATGACAAATCCATTTCATGCATTTTTAATTAATATATATTTTACATTTCGATTGATTTTAGCTACTTTGAAATTCTAGACTCTTATTACTTTGATAAATATTTTTGTAAATAAAATTTAGGATAAATGATTAAGAAACACCTAAACTTTAATGAATTTTCTAATTTCATCTTCAATATTCATTTATTTTAATAAAATGTCTTATTATGGGTTAAATTCTGTTAATTTTATATTAATAAAAACTTTAAACTGTCACAATTTTATCAATTATACCCTTGATGTTTGATTTAAAATTTTTATGATTATAATAATAAATGAGTAATAAGTTTATATTTTATCCAAAATCACTATTTTTATACTTTTTTAAGGAATTATTTTATATTTTTATATGATTTTAAAAATGATTAATCAACTTTAATTTTAAAAAATAAAATGATTTTAATTTACACAAATATTTTTATTTTTTGAGATAAATTATAACTTTAATAAAATTTTATGAATAAAAAAATTATATTTTAAAATAGACATTTAAAATAAAAAAATTTCATAAAATTGATAAAATCATAATAGTTTAGGATTTTTATTGATATGACGAAATTAATAATATTTTATTAACATTTAATGGGAAGATTAGCTTTTATTAAAATAAATGAAAATAGAAGATAAAATTTTAAAAATGGATATTATTTGAACTTAACCAAAAACTTTATGAGATTAAGGGGTGCAAAAGTCTTATTAATTAATAACCTGCCAACTGTCTCTCTTTTTCCGAGATAAATAAAAGTACAGATAAATCTTTTTTATTTTTTAAAAAAAGGAGAAAAAGAAGTCTTTCTCCATATTATATAAATTCAAGAATGAATTGTTTCGTATCGCCGAGTTGCTGTAAGCCAACAATACAACCTTGCAAGATCTGAAGAAGATGGGTTGTGAAGACGAAACAGCAAAACTCTTAAAGAGCCTCCCGAAAGTTGGAATTAAAAGGATCAACAATATCATTCCTTCAGAGGAGGAAGATTGTGGGTGCACCACCCCACAACACAAGGTTCCTCATCCCTTAAGCTGCCCCCCGCCGCCACCCAAGAAACCAAGATTATCCTCCACCGTTTCTTCACGCAAGAGAACGTTTTCCGATTTTGAATTCTTCGAGTTTATCAACAGAGTTGAACTTGACATGTTTTTCAAAGTCTTCTTACCTCATCCTTAATTCAATCTTTGCTTCTTTGCTTGCTTCCAATCCTTGTTTAAGAATTCCAAACCAGTTTTCTTAAGTTTTTTATTGATTGATTGATTGATATTTATCAGAATTGTTTTTCAGAATAACAACTTCTAACAATTTTCATTAAAAAAAGAAACGACTGCGTTTGCAGAATGCAACTCCTGACGGCCATGGTCACTCATAATATCATCCTTATCATCTCCTTCCTTCTTTAAAAATTTTTTTTCCTTTTTATCATCTCTGTTTCATGCATTATTATCCATAAACAAGAAAAATATTAGTTTGACTTAAAGTAAAATTATGAATGCATTACAAGGATCTTGATATATGTCAAAATAATTTAATAATTTAATATTATAATTATATTAATATGTTTGATGTTTATATTATAAGTACTCTGATATGTATTCTAATATTAATCATAAATTCATAATTTTATATGATAAATTGAATATATGTAAAAAATTTTTTAATATTATATTAATTAAATTAATTAATATAAATAAATAATAATTTTTAATTTTTAGTAAATTTTTTTCATCCCGACTACAGTAATGTATAAGTATAATACCTTATTGTTGATCAGCAAAGAAAAGGAATAAATAACTATGTAATAAAATTATATAGAATCAGTATGATTATGAGCTCTCTATGAAATCAAACAGAAGTTATTTAATCCACAAGGCTTATAATAAATTACAAAATATATTGTTCAAGTTTAGTGAAATCAACAAGATAATATTTTAAGTACCTTATAATCCTAATAAATAATTTATGTGAAACGAATTATAGAATAACACTTTAATTATGATTTACGTTAAATTTTACAGAATAAAGATATTAATCAATTTACATATATGTATGAAGACATCTTTTAACATTGTGAGCAAGATATAAGTCCTCATGAATGATTTATAATCATGATATTATAAAATCTATTTACAATAAATAATTTCAAAGATGCTTTTCTTATTATTTAATGTAAAGTTATCATATGATAAAATTATAAAAAATATAATCATATCAATCCTTTATAAAAATAAAATTTATAAAACAAATTAAATTGAATTTATTTTATTCTTTAATTATTTTAAAAATAATAATTTTCAAAGTGAGACTTTGGAAAACTAATTTTGAAATCCAATGGTAAAAATCAGCTCATGGAACTAAACATTAAACGGTTTTGGGGGCATTACTAACTAGAGGCGATTTGGCTTTGTCATCAATAACTCATCCTCCACCCAAAACTATCTTGACTTCCCCTGTTTTACCATATTCATTAATGCTACTGCTTGAGAGTCACTAGCCAAGCCATCCTTGATCTGATCTCTCAGAGAAGACTTAACTTGACTGAAAGATAGATGGGCTAGTTACTTCATAGCTACTAACTCTGCTTTTCTGCTCAACGCATCTGCAACCCGGTTAGCTGTCCTCGGATTGTACTCTAACTGAAAGTCAAATTCTGCTAACAGTTCTTGCCATCGAGCTTGTTTTGAGGTGAGTTT
>CANYBF010609425.1:0-21575 GCA_948192965.1 Dalechampia spathulata
TTCATCTGCAGAGCATTGATTTCTGAGCTAGTATCTTCGTCTACAAGTAAGATTTAAACTTGTATTTATATTTCCTCTTTGTATTGTATTTGGGATTAGTGTGTGAATAATCCATTGGAGATTATCATTTGATTGAGTGATTGTAAGGATTGATTGTTGTGAAGGTTTGAGTGTAACCCTTGAAAACACTAGGGATTGGATTCATTTGTGAATCCATTTTGTTGTAATTGATTGTGATTATAGTTGAACCCTAAGTAAGACACTTAGGAGAAAGTGGACGTAGGCAAAGAGTTAGCCGAACCACTATAATCGCACGTGTTGCCATCTTCCGCCGGATTTCAATATAAAATTTCATTCTTAAATTATCATATTTAATTTAAAATAATTATAGTATTTATTTTTTAATCAAAGATAAGTATCATGTTTTAAATGGTTTTCTATTTATAACTATTTTTCATTTAATTGTTCATATTATTTGCAATATTAAATTTTATAAGCAATACAATTATAGTAAAATTTTTTGAAATTATTGAAAATAATAAATAATTAATCATTGAATACAGATAAAAATGAAGTGTTCTAAAAAATTATTTCTAACATACTAAACATAAAATTAATATTTTATTATATTTTTATCATCTCAATTATTAAATTCAAATTTCTAATTTATTAAATCTTTATTCATATTTAAAAATTAAAAGAATAAAAATAGTTATAAATTTTTCAAATAAATTATCATTTCATTACAAAGAAAATTAAATTATTTTTTTAAATATAAGTAGAAAATGAATAAAATAAAAATAGTAAAAATCAACCATAATAATGTTAAATATTTTTGTTAATATAATGATCTATATAAGAATATGTATCATATATTAATATTTATGTTATTGTCTTAAAATATATAATTGTATTTTTTAAATATATGAAATAATTTATTAAAATTTTCAATTACATGAAATTTAAAGTGATTCTTATATTAAATTATATTATATGACTAGATTAATATTAAAAAATTTAATTATATTTTCAAAAGATATTTTCGAATTAAAAAATAATTTATCTCAAAGTAACGTGAGGATAGAATTCTAGTGATGAATTAAAGTATTCTACAAAATTAAAAAAATCTAATAATTAATAAAAAAATATATAATAAATAAATATTTTAAATGGAATATTTTCATGAAATAAAAAATGCACTGAATAATATTGAAAAATGAAAAAGGTCACAAAATGGAATATAATTTGGAAAACAAAATAAAAAATGATTTGGAAGTGAATCAGATTCTAGAAATAGATTGTGATGATGATGAGATCGTCCTCCAATTTTAGGCAAATAAATAAATTTGTTTTTTCGATAATTAAATATGGATTATAATTAACTAATTGTAATTCATCACTTCATTAATGTTATTTTCTTTAATCTCATTATCTAATATATATTGTTTATTAAATCAATATATATTGCCATACGTAATAACAAATAATTAAGTGAAATATTAAAAAATTTAAAATTAAAGTAATTCATAATATAAATATAAGTTTAAATATTAAATACTTCAAGTTTTTGGCAAAATAAAATATCCTAATCTTGAATAATAAAATATCATTTTTATCATTTTATCTTATTTATATATTGAAAATATTATAATGGTAAACAATACAAATTAACATAAAATAAAACTGAAAAAATTAAATTTAATTGATATTTTTTTATTTTCTCTAAATAAATTAAAAATTATTTTTATATATTAGCATAATGATATTTATGCATAAGGCAATGATAATTTTTTAAAAAAATGCATGAATGAATTTATTGAAATATTTAATTTATAGGATACATTTTAAAATGTATGCATTTGATAAGTTTAAAATATTTATAAGTTTAATAAAGATAAATAAAATATAAAAAATATAAATATTAAATCTGATAGGAGTTAAAACTATACATTCTTGAAATATTATATTTTATATAAATATTTCAAATTTTATAAAAAATAAAAAATAAAAAATAAAATATTTGGATGAGTGATGTTTTATAATATATAAATATAATATTTTTAATTTTATAAATTAAATAAAATAATTTATCAAATATCTAAATTTTAGGAAACATCTTATTCCAAATAATTCAAATCAAACTTATAAATATTTTTATTAGTTAATATAATTTAATTAAAGTTTTATAGACATTAAGATTTTAGGCATCATTAATGAAAAAAAAAAGATGATATTATTATTCAATCTTACGTTAAAATGAATCAATTAAAAATTGATTAAACAATATAAAAATATTAAAAAAATTAAACATGTCTTTTCAATTTGTTATGGAAAAGGATACTTTCCTTTTTTTATATCCTTTACGTAAAAAGAAAATATGATTATTATTTCCTTTCACATATAATAAAAAGTAAATCCTTTCCTATCCTATTATTATTAATATTCATCATCTTTTTTATAAAAACAATTTTCTATTTATATGAAAAATTGAATTGCTAATTGTTTAATATTTCTTTGCCCTTTACATGAAATTGCTGACGTGTCAAACCTCTGCAATATTTTTGTCACGCTGATTATGAATTTTTAAACTTTTTCATGATAAATTCTGTAATAATAATAATAATAATAATATCCGCATGATGGAAGTCTGCCTCTATAAATACCGTCTTCCTCTCTTACTGTCATTTCTCCCCAACATTTCACCACTCTTTCCCTCGCTGGGACAAACCTCTCTTTGAAAAGTCAAAGTTTCGCTCTTCAGCAATGGCGTCTAATGGAAATTCCAAATCTTTGATCGTCAGCTTCGGCGAGATGCTAATTGACTTCGTTCCGACGGTTTCCGGCGTGTCCCTCGCTGAAGCTCCTGGTTTCCTGAAAGCGCCCGGAGGTGCGCCGGCAAACATGGCTATAGCGGTGGCGAGGCTCGGGGGAAGAGCCGCTTTTGTAGGGAAGCTAGGGGATGATGAATTTGGACATATGCTGGCCGGGATCTTGAAACAAAACGGTGTTGTTAGTGATGGTATTATATTCGACAAAGGCGCCAGGACTGCTTTAGCCTTTGTCACCTTACGCGCTGATGGTGAGCGTGAGTTCATGTTTTACAGAAATCCTAGCGCTGATATGCTGTTGACTCCTGAGGAACTCAATCTTGAAATCATTAGATCCGTAAGTATCAAAATCATTTCTGGAGCTTTAGTCCCCTTTTGAATGTGTATTTCAGGCGCCTTGCTTGAGACTGGTGAGGAAGAGATTCATCGTCTTTGACACGTCAGCCTTATAATTACGGGTGGGCTCTACATGGATCCAGATCTATTTTTAAAATTAAAATAAACCCGATTTTAAGCACGAATTTTATAGACAGAGCCGAAGTTTTGCTAATGTCACCCACTGGTGATAAAATCTATGTCTTGTCATGTGGGTCCGATTTTGGGGTTGAGATGGGTTCAATCAATTTATAGCCGTCGGATAGGTGCTTTGTGGGTCCTATTGTTTAATAAGAATCTTTTGCAGTGTCTATTTCTGGTTAATTTAATGATTTTAGTTCGGGTCCCACTGATTTTTGGTTGGTGGCATGGCACAACATAAAATTTTCACATATTTCGAGGGTAAGATTGGAAATTGACCCATGTTGTTTACCTTCGTCAAAATTGTAATTTTTCTCTATTTGTGCTCGATATTGTTTTTTTGGCCCCTCTATTTTTTTGATGGGTTTCTTTTACCATAATTAGTACTGGTTTTTGGATATGATAATAAGCTGAGCCTGAAGAACAGATTGTTTGGAGTGTGTGACAGGCGAAAATTTTCCATTTTGGATCAATAAGCTTGATAGTGGAGCCATGCAGATCAGCACATTTAAAGGCGATGGAAGAGGCCAAAGCAGCAGGAGCATTGCTGTCTTATGATCCAAATCTGAGGCTGCCGTTATGGCCATCTGCCGAGTATGCGCGTGAGCAGATAATGAGCATTTGGGATAAAGCTGATATTATCAAAGTTAGTGATGTTGAGCTTGAATTCCTCACTCAGAGTAATAAAATTGATGATGAATCTGCCTTGTCTCTGTGGCATCCTAACTTGAAGCTACTCCTGGTCACTCTTGGTGAAAATGGTTGCAGATATTACACCAAGGTAAGTTTTTCATATACTTACATATATACTTAATCCATACTTAATCTTCCCACTATTGTTTTGGTTGAATTCTGGTTAGGTGCGTGCTTGGTTTTTGATCAATGCTTTTTGGTTTAACAAACTTGACTTTTAGCTGTATTAATTTGGTGGCAGTTTGGTTTGTTTGGTGATATATTAATTGTTAGGGCTGCATGCTTTGCTATCCATCTCCTCTAGGGTCTCCATGAATTCGTTCTTTATGGGATTTTTAAAAATCTGTTGCATTCATTTAAAAAATCTCAGATTTCCGCCATTTTCTTAATTAACCCTGCTTTTCTATATATTTTAGATGCATATTATGTGTGGTTATTGTGTAATATAAATATTTTAATTCTGTTGTAGTAAAAAAACCTGGACTAGTAGCACACTGTTTTCTTTTTATTTGTTTATTATGATAATACATTACAAGGAAACTGCTATTCTAAATCACTTTTCTCGAGTCAAAAACCTCGTCTACTACGTTCTTACACTCCATGCTACCTTTTCTATAATGTTACTTTTGCACATGATCGTGTCCTTGAAATCTAAGCGAGAAGCACTTTTACGTTGTACTGCTTTCCAAATTCGTTCACATGGGACAGCTGCCATTAAGTTGTGACTCTGTTGGAATTTTTTTTCTGGTTTCCATTACAAGCAAATAGAGACGTTACACTCCAGCCAAAAGAGAGAGATCAGTTTTATACTTTTGTCGACTTCTTCTGTGATTTTAGCATCCGAGTGGCGTCCATTTCATTTAAGTAATCAAACTTCATGAATTATAAACACATATTGCAGATGTATAACTTACATTAGTGCATGCATCAATGCAGTAGTTTGAATAACGGATTTTTTTTGTTTAACATGTGGCTCAGATAAGTTTTTATTATTTTTATGTAAAAGAACATCTGCTTCGATATTCCCTAATGAAAAACGAATATCTTAAGAAAAACACGAGGGAAAAATACATGTTAGTCTGCCATCCAATGGACCATAAAAGATAAAGTGTAGTGGTTGATTGATCATAATTTGGTGTTGGAAATGAATTGCAGAATTTCCATGGATCAGTGGATGCATTTCATGTGAAGACAGTGGACACAACTGGTGCCGGAGATTCATTTGTGGGAGCCCTATTAAGCAAAATTGTGGATGATCTATCCATACTGGAAGAGGAGGCAAGGCTGATACAAGTACTTAGATTTGCAAATGCATGTGGAGCCATTACTACCACCAAAAAAGGAGCTATTCCTGCCCTTCCCACAGAATCTGAAGTCCTAAGCCTCATGAATGGATCCAATTAAACTTCTACCTATCTCCAATTAGGGTTTGTTGCTATTTCTTTCTTTTTTTCTGCTTTTCGTTGGTTTTAAGTTTTTATTACTTTAAGCTTTTAGTTCAATTCCATGGCCCTGTTAGTAATTGCTTAGAATTCAATTAGAGCGGCTTTCAGTCTCAAATTTTCACCTAATTCTTGAACTTTTGCTATATCATCAAATAAAATTTTTTTTTTTTAATTTTCTCAACATGAAGGGGACAAAAAAAATTTGTAGACATATTTTAGTGTCGTTTTTTATGAACTAGAAAGAAAAGGTTAATGTTTAGAATGAACTTTTTTTTTTTTTTTGGTTAATATTGGATCTTTAGATATTTGTAGTAGCCGATGTTGGCCTTGTTTCTAGTTCCCGGTTACTATCACCTTCCTTTTTGTTCTTTCTCCAACTCAGGCCAGTTTGAAGAATAATAACCCTAAAATACTAAAAGGGACGACCTTTCCGGGATTTTTCAATAGAAAAGGAGATTGTAATAATAATTCAACCACATTAAGCTTTTAATTTATTTATAATTCAATTACACTCAAGGTCAATTTTCTAAATTTAATTAATTAAATCTCAACGGAATTATAAGCGTAAATTACGAAAAATAATATTTCATAAAAATTTACAATTTTATATTAATTATTAAATTAAATAATATTTTATTATAAATTTAAAAATTATATATCTAAAATATATTTATACATTAATAAGTTAACTTAGTGTTTGCAATGAATAAACTAATGACTCTAAAATGCATAGAATATTACCTAAACTTGAGCTTGATTTATTACTAACTCCAACTTCAAATTATTCATGAAGCAAGGAGAGGAGCCTCGCAATTGCCTGGTGATGACACTTCGTGCATTTACATGTGTCATCTAAAAGAGTTGGTCTCTTTTAGCATCTAATAAAGTTTCTTTAGACATTAATTTAGTAGTTAATTGTCAAAATGATCTCTCTATTAATTGTTATATTTTTGTGAATTCCAATGCAACAATTCTAAGGTATGTTTTGATCAAATATAATAAAAATAATTTGAAAATAAATGGACAAATAGAAAGTTTATTTATTTAACTTTCGTAATTCATCTATAAAGTCAAAATATACCATCTTTTTTAATATGAAGGGAGTATGAAATACGCTCATGGTTATATTAATCCCCAAGCATTCACTAATCACATTCTTATTTAATGTTTTCTTTCCTGAAAATATTGGTGGACATGAATAAAAGAGCATGACTACAATGCAATAGCTTGCGGATAGCATTCACTAACCTCCATCCGCAATGGCTTCCAAATTTGTTTGAATTTTTCTCTCCGTGACTGCATCCGAGCCAGAAATGTCTCTGCCCATGGTTCCTTGCTTCCTCCCATGCTCAGCTCATATGGCACTGAAAAACTGCAAAGCATTTTTTTCAGACAATTATGCACAATTCATCATCTAATTTGAACAGAAGTGGCAATTTCATCTTCAGATTTTAAATAAGATGAAAACCATGCATAACTGATCTTAAGTCATTCAAAATCTTAATATTTGTTTGGTTTGATTCTTTTAAGAATTTATTTCATTTACAAATGAATTCTCATGAACAATTTTAATATAAAAACATTAAAATGCATTTAAACAAAACACATGTACTTTAGATTTATAAATAAATTTCACAAAATTTATAGAATTCATTTCAACCCAACACCACCTTAGATAAGGTCTACAGCTTCAAGAGGTACAACAATAAGTAAAATAGTAAGCTGCAATTTCCATCTAGTACTTCTGCCCCCATCAGGTTGCAAAAACAGTAGAAACAATGCATGAAAGAGGGTGTAGTAAATATAACTCTAAGGTGAGCCAAGGGAAGGGCATGCTGGTTCACACTCGGCAGTAGTGATTCCTCATGCAAAAGGATAATGCTCAAAGTCGGTTTAAATGCCAATTTAAACCTAAACTTGGCATTTGCGATCAATTTACCTAATTCTCACGGCCGATTTAACCCCACAACTTGTTCAATCTGATCAATTTACTGGATTTTCAAAAATTTTTAGCCTGTCTAGAGTTTTCAATTTAGGAAAGATTTTGATGGATAACTTAAGTTTTTTCTTTTCTTTTTCTAAAGCAAGGCAAGTTGTTCTTTTTTTCTGAAGTACGATTTTCAATTTTCAGTTTCTGATTTTTTAACCTGTTATAAGTGGAAACTGAGACGAGCACAAGGTAGAAAATGACAAAATTAAGGTAAATTAATCAGATTCTGTAACGCAAATTGACATTTAAGCCATGAAAAATCTCTTAATAGATGCACCTTACATACTTGATTTTGTGATACACGCAAGTGGCAGCTCACATAAGATCACAAATAGCAGCAACGATGATGGAATGATGAGCAAAACAAAGGAAAGGACGCAGAATCAACAGACAATAGTGGTACTAAAAGTTCTACACCACTTAGAATATGATGATCAAGATGCTTTTTTGTAACTTATCACTTTACCTACTCTTTTCTAATAGCAAGTTTAAATAACAGCTGTAACAAAAAAAATTTAGAAAAATGTTGAAAAATCACTTTTTGTAACGCCAAACTAGGCCATAGAATGATAGGGAATGAATTAGCACGAGAGATTACCTCATCAGTTCTTGAGGCTCTGATCCTTTACTGGGTGAAACGTTCCTGAAAAGTTCCTCAAGTTAGAAATGCTAAATAAAACTTTGTAGCCATCAATGCTTAAAAATCAGATCCACAAGAAAAACAAGAACCAATGTCAATAACATTGACCCAATGACTATTTATAGCTATAGGTTATAGTTGTAACACAGATCGAAGTATGTACAAAGAATAACAGTCATTTATGACTACTAGAACTCACCCTTCAAGTTATGCATAAATTATGAAGTCTTTAAGATATTGGGAAAGAAGTAATTATGAGAATCAAACCTGTACACGAAAATTTGGAAGATGTGTAGATACTTGGTGGAAAGATTATAAATGGCATCTGCAACGTGCTCCTTTGTGAACAAATAAACCACTGGATAACCAAGAAGCCATCTGAACCATATTAATGACAAAGTTATTTTATTAGAGCAAGAAAGTCAACAGCCTGAAACAAATTAGTTAGATGATTATGCTTGACACAGTGCCACAATCATATCTGGGATGTAAGGTGATACAGTTTCGTCAATTGCAATCTTCCAAGAAATGCAATACCCGGATTCTTATCAATTAAGAGGCACTACCCTGAAAAAAGTGGACCATTTCTTCAGAAAAAGAAGTTACCCATTTAAAGTTGGCACAGTGATCAGAGTGTCCTGCAAGCAGCTACTAAGATCAATGAACTCAGATGACTGTGAAGTTGTTGGCATATTCACAGAGGATTCATCATTGGCCACACAATCTGTGGCATTAGCTGCAGTAACTGCTACATAGCACGATGAGACACTATTGTTCGTATTTGCGAAAGGAAAATACAAGGAGAATATTTCCTGTACTCTTATAAGTTCTGCTGCTAGTGAGCTCTTTTCTGCTTGTGTTACCATCTGGATAAAAAATTATTTCTAGGCAATTGTGAACGAGTGTTGAAAGTATAAATAAGAGAGAAGGATGAAACTGCTAAACATGGGCATAAACTGGCTGCAACCTTTGGAGGGTCTTGTTCTAAGTCTACAAATTGTAGGTTTACTTCAGAGTTCAAGCTTGAGTGGACAAACTCCGCAAATCCTCTTACATGTAGCAAATATATCATGTCTTCAATAATCATGACTTTCAGTTGCTCAAAAAGAGGCGACTCCTGGAAAAATTATAAAGATGAAAAATGCTAATAATCAGACTGAAGAACAAAAGCAGCAATGCATAGAAGAAACAGGCATCAGCTGAAATTATATCCTGACCTTGCAGAAATTCTATAGACCATAAGAATATGTTAATAAATGCTGGTAAAGAGATTACTTTTTAAGCCCTTTAGTAAGGTATGACATTATAGTTACTGATCAAATCCAAGCAAGCAAACTAGCATAACCTTACTTCAATCACTTCAGTAAATGTTTACGGGTAAAGCATTGTTTAGATACAGACCAAGAGAGCGGTATCAAATTAAGATAAACTTTGAATTTTAGTAAGAAGGACCGCTAGCGAGTCCATAGGGATAAGTTTCATCCTCAAAAGAGGAATTTAATAAATTCAACGAATAAAATTGTCTTTTATACCATCATTGGGTTGATATACAAGATCTGGAAAGAAACAATCAAGTATTTGCAAGGATGACTAATCATATCACTATCAATTGCGGGCTTAGTCTACAACCTAAGTTACAATGACATATAAAGACGCTATTGCAACATTAATCCACTGAATCACAAGGGAGTCGGACAAAACCTGTTGACAAAATGTAAGAAGAGAACACAAATGATCCTGTAATTCAGGCATTTTCCCACCATAGTCAATCATTATAACTGGTCTCATCTCTGTACACAATGCCACAACATCTGCCAAAGAAAGTCCAACAAAATTCAAATTTTAGAAGATGCATAACGATCCACAACTTAAACACCTTCTCATATAACAATCAAAAGGCAATTATAACATGGTAGGAGCTATTCTCTCTTAACCAGAAGTCTCGAGTTTGCGAAATGAGAATAAAACATGCATGAAGGGAGCCCATACCTTATACAACCATATAATCATCTAACTGTATTAGCGAAATTTACGAAAAAAGAAAGTAATACTAACCAACTTCATGAGCAATTTCCCAGAGAATCAACTAAATAGAATTAGAATTGAAAAAAGTTTTAAGACTTTCTAGACGCTAAGCTATGATCATTGGATTAACAAAAACAAAGAATAGCAATTAAGAAAATACGTATCATTCGAATTGATTAAATCGAGGCAATCGACTTTCCACAGCAGTTATACGAACAATAGCAAGCCATTAACAGTCCAAAAAAATTAACAGTTCAGCGCTGAATTAGAAATCAAGAAGAAAGAAAAGCCGAAAGAAATAAAACAGAAGAAAGGAAGGATAAAAGGAACCTAAGAGAAGACGGTGCTTGGCGTGGGATTTGAGGCGCCATTTGATATGGTTTAGAGAAGAAGCCAAGATCCTTACTAGCTGCTCCACTTCTGCTGCTTCCATTTCTATTTAGCTTCACCTTCTAAATCATTATCCCTTATATATACATGCTTGGCAAAGTTACAGATTCATTCTTTTCAGTTTCCAATTCGCCTTTTGAAGGGAATATTTTGATAATATTATAAGTAATGGAATATACATGATTTATTTTTATTCATTAAATAATATAATATTATTATATAGAAAATAATCAAGTCAAATATTAAAAAATTACAAATTTAATATTAAGAAATCCAATTTATGTTTATAAAAAAATTCCAATCTTAATTAAAACATAAGCTAACTATAAGAAGTGTGTGATTTTAGATGATATTTTACAAATTTTTATTAATTTTATCTATAAAAATATACTTTCATAAATAATCATTTTTATTCATATTATATTAATTATAATTATTTAATTTATAAATTTCACTTGAATTTTCAAATCTTGAAAAATATTTTTTAGTGGACTGAAATTAAAATATCGATAGAAATTGAGGAAGCGACGAGGTGGTTAAGATTTTGAACGATATAAAATAATCTTTAAGTTTCATTTATTTAAAGAAATAAAAATGTTTAAATTATTTTAGTGGGTACAAAATATTTAAATAATATATAATAAATATTATTTCTATATTTACTAGAAAACCATTCATTGATTTTTAGACTTCTACGTTGACCAGTCTCGAGTTCATAACCTTCTAGATTTTTTTTTCCAAAAAATAAATTAATATATTATTTAACCATCTTAAATTAAAAGTAATTTTATCTTTTGGCCTAAATATATATATGATTTGGTATATTTAGATATATATAATGAATGTTATAGTATATAATATATTTTGATACATCATATACATACATTTATTAATTTTCCTTCAAAAAAATTTAATATTATTTCAAATAATAATTTATTTATTATATTAGTAATATAATTAATATATTAAATTTTTTATTATAATTTTTATTAAAAATTAAAGATATAACTAATAATTAAATAATATTTTTTTATAATTAAAATAAAAATATAATAGTAAATATATTTAAATAAAATAAAATAAAAGTATAATAAAAAAATTTATTTAAATTTATATGAAATTAGAAATGGGACTCTAATTATTCAAGCGTGGCCTAAGCAACCGGTAAGATACTCTGAATAATATTAGTAATTTATCAATTAATTTAAAATTTTCCAAAAGTCATGATGGACCGACCAGAGAGCATTTAACAACTGGCTTTGTTTCTCGTTTTCATTTCTGTGAAGCATCCTCTCACCGATCGGCTGCTTCAAGAGACAAATCGCCGTTTCCTGCTCAACGTCGCCGGAAAGCACCACGCCGACTTACAGATCTGATTCCGCCGAGTGATCAGCCGACACTTACATCGCCGATTACAGGTCATACTTTCACATGTATTATTAGGTTGTTTGCTGTTACTATTATTGCTGTTGTTGTTTTTTTTTGGTGTTAAGATTTAATCAAGATTACGTTCGAGATTTGAAGGAAGCATCGGCGTTTTTAAAAAAAAAGAAATTCGTTAATCTTAAAAGTTATTCTGTCAGAAGTTTAATTTGTTAGATAGCTCTATGTTGGAGAACTTTAGGTGTTAAAATGTGGACTAGTGATCTGTTGTTATTAATTTGGTTATAATAAGATATGTTTTGTTGCACATAGTTACTTAATTTAGAAGCAACTTTTCTTTTGCTGATTTTTTTCTGTCTTGGATTTTGGGATGATAGGAAAATGTATAATAATGTGGGAGGACAGCAGCCAAGGCCGCCGGTGAATCCACAGCCGAATCCGTTCGGGAATACATTTTATGGAGCTGGTTCTGGTCTTATCAGAGGTGGACTCGGTGCTTATGGAGAGAAAATTCTTGGATCAAGTTCCGAATATGTACAAAGCAATGTGAGTATAGCATGAATTTTCCATTTCTTGGATTTAGGTTCTGCTTCGCTCTCATATGAATGCTATTTTTGCTTATAGATTCTTACATGACATTCGATATGACACTATCATGATCATAGTTATAGGTTATTTCATACGTACACACAGACTTTTGCGTGCTTAGCATATTTGATTTGCCTGGTTGCTGCACTTTTCTAAATTAACTTACAGTTATCGAGCTGTTTATTTCAAGAAGGAAAACTACTTTCTTGCTCCGATGTTGTATTAGGCACTAATTATATTTTACTTCCAAGGTTCAGCACATCCATTTTTATTTATTAATTTATGGGGAAAAATAAAATGGAAGAAGTTTTGCTCATGTTTTTGGCATTACATATGAACTTATGATTGTTTATTTTGATTTTGTACTGATTCTTGACATCAAGCTCTTTGTCTCCAAGGTTCAGCATGCATATTCTTGTTTAATCTATAGGGTGAAATAAAATGGAAAAAATTTTGCTTATGTGGCATGACATTATGACCCGATGGTTACTTGTTTATGTGAAGAAAGATTGTAGAACAGTGCTTCCAAGAAATATTTACATCCTAAATGCTTGTTAAGAGTAGCAGTTACGTGTTGGGTTTTTGTCTCAGTTCTTTCGTCCTGTTTTGTAAATGTGGCTATCTTTGATGGCTCTTTTCTTGTTCTAGTAACATCGGAAAATATGTGGATTTAGCTGACATCTTCTTTCAAATGGACAGATAAGTAGGTACTTCTCTGATCCCCAATACTATTTTCAAGTGAATGACCAATATGTCAGAAACAAATTGAAGGTTGTTCTATTTCCATTCCTGCATAGGGTAAGCTTTATGACCATGACTTATGGTTCTCAGCATGTTTCTTTGTCGCAGATTCCAGTGACATGTTATCCCTTTCTCTCTTTTTCAGGGGCACTGGACAAGGATAACTGAACCAGTAGGGGGCAGACTTTCCTACAAACCTCCAATATATGATATAAATGCACCAGACTTGTACATTCCTTTCATGGCTTTTGGCACATACGTTGTACTTGCTGGCTTGTCATTGGGGCTTAATGGAAAGTAAGTGCAATATTTTCTTCTCTGTCCCTCTTTTAGATTATATGCATCAACCTCATGACAAAATGGCTTTTACTGTTGTTCTTATTCCACTAGCACACACCAGTAGAAAGTATAACAACAAATTATTTAGGAATTATTCTTTCAGTGCCCAGTATAATAGTGTAGGCTATAGCGGTAATTGTAGCAGCACCAAGATGGTGTCACTCAGATTAGCACTGATCATTTCTCCTCATTTATTAACATAAACGAATGCCAGAATTAGGTCGTCATTGATGTTAGTGGCATTTCCCTCATCTCACAAAGTCACTTGGAAAGGATTGTAGTAAAAAATAGTAGGCAATCTTCCCTACTTTGAAAGGATTGTAGTCAGATATAGTAGGCAACCTTCACTTTGCTTCAGTATTTAATTTTAGCGTGTAGGGTCTCAGATATTGTACTTCACTGTTATAATTCCGCAACTTCTTCCCCTTTTGTTTTGTCCTTAATTTAATTGCATAGATTCTATCATTCATTTTATCTGATACAGGTTTAGCCCAGAAAACCTAAATTGGTTGTTTGTGAAAGGGTTACTTGGCTGGTTCATGCAAGTTGCGTTGCTTAAAGTAACCCTGCTTTCATTGGGTAGTGGAGAAGCACCTTTATTAGATATTGTGGCATATGCCGGATATACTTTCACAGGGATGTGTGTCGCCGTCCTTGGAAAGATCTTTGTCAAATACTCTTACTACCTTCTGATGCCATGGGCCTGCTTGTGCATGGGAGTTTTCTTGGTGAAGACGATGAAGAGAGTCCTCTTCGCAGAGGTCAGAAGCTACGATTCTAGCAGGCATCATTATCTCTTACTATTCATTGCATTGGCTCAGTTCCCACTTTTCACATGGCTTGGCAACATTACAATTAATTGGCTTTTCTAAGCAGAGTTATTTTGAATCGTAAGAAAGAATTGTGTATTTGTAGAGCTCTTGAATTTTTATAGAAAATTTTCGTCTATTCAATTTTTCAGAGTTCTTTTTTTCCCCTCTTTCAACATTCTAAATACACTGTTCAGGAAAATTTCGATCTCCAGTATTATAGATAGTGACAATGGTAGCAACAGAAGAATAATTTATATAGTGTTGAACATTCCAACTGTGTTTTGTTCTGTTGGTGCTTATTCTTCACCTCAATTGTCTTTTTTGTACGTGGTTGAGGGGTTTCTTTCACTCGCACAATCAAGCCCATTGCTCAACCAGAGAAATTTTGTAGTCAAAATTAGTTGAATAAAATGTAGGCAAGAGATTCAGACGTTCCTTCCATGCATAACACCGATTGCCTGATCCAGTTTTCTACGCACCAGCATGACAGATAATATGGCAGGTAAGTAAGATTTTCTATCATGGCCTTTGTTTCTGCCGCAATGCATTGTATATTGTATCAATGCGCTGAGTAATATACATAACCGCATACATATATTACACATGTGTTTACATAAGTACGTATAGTTTGCCAACCATGTGACTCGAACCATAAGAGTTTATAGCTTAGGTTAAGCCGAGATCGGGTACCATAAAGTGCTCGGCATCTTCATTGGAGATGTCAATCTTAGGCTTCTTATTAGACATGTTGGATTTGATGGGTCTCGATGAGTTAACACCGAGTGATGGTGGAACTGATATTTGAGGAACTTCAGCTGGTGCCAATGCCTCCTGAGAAAGTTGCTCGCCGAAAAGTCCCATGTCAGCAAGCCACTGGAATTCTCCAAATTCAAGCTGCTCTTTCTGCAAAACGAACAAACAAAAATTATCTTATGGTAAAATATAGAAGAATATGGCAATACCCATGCACGAGAGAACTAGAAACGTATGCTTTTACGTGATGCCTTCAAGGCAGAACATTTATCGTGATTCAGTTAAAGCTCTATGCTCTTCTTTAAGAGCAACTACATAAATACTGAACTGGTAGCATTTGGTCGGAGATGCATAATTACCACGTTGGAAGGGATGTAAATCAATCTTAGGAGGAATCAAACAGTTAATGGAGTCCATATGTCGACATCATTGTTACCTTATCGGGGGATGATTCAAAATCTGAGAATTGTAGCAAGTCATCGACTGCCCACTGAGAGTCGAAGCTTGATGGTTGCTGCACAGGCAGTTTCGCTTCCGTTTGTTGAGAGCCCTGATTAGGCGGCTCGAAGCAGCTCATCTTAGCATCCTTGGAGCAACTAGAACCTAAAGCCACTCGGATCCCAGTGGCCAGAAACCGCTGGTGATTGGCAGATAGGCTACCAGCAGAATGGATTGGTTCATCACAGTCCTGGCAAAAGAGGGCTCTGTCTTCAACACAGAATATGAAAGCTGCCTTTTCCTGCGCATCGAATAAACAAAGATAAAGATAGGGGAACCATAAAGCTTAATCTTAGTTTAAACAATTCAATGGTCACCTTCACTTTTCATAGGTAAGCAGTTCTGAGTTATCACCACCAAAAATCAACGCGGTATATGAAAATTAGAGGTATCAATAATGTTAGATACAAGTAATTAATTGTGTTAAAAATTCTGATCCGTACATCATAAGATTATGATACATGTAATATGATATAATGGTAATGTGATTAATAAATGACAAAGTTAAAAAAAAAGAAATGGATCAACCTGATCCAAAAATACATAAAAAAGATACAATTACATAAATAGCCAAATATATAATAATAAACTAGTAAATATGTAATGGATTAATAATACATCAAAAACCTTTAAATAAATCATATATGAATTAACAATCGTGACATAAGGGGGGTCAACAGGTTAACATATACACCTTACACCACATGCCGACATGGTTTTTCTAATCATACGAACACCGTTGTACTAAATCAAAACTCGTTACTCTCATGTCATGTTTGTCGAAGATTCCTGCCCTCATAAAAATAACTATCAAGAACATATTACAGAAAATGAAAACAACTTCTTGAACTATAAGGACAAGATTAGATAAAGAAAGCAAAAACTAATGGATAAGATGAAAGAAATAGACTCACCTGACAAACATCACAAGCAGGCAGCTTGTTGGAGAGACAATTAAGAAGAAGCCTTTGATGCTTACTCGCAAGCTTATTAGCTGCATGAACTTCTATGTCACATTTCTCACAAAGCGCTGCCTCATCTGCACAACAAATCACACTAGCTGGTGCTTTCTCACACACATCACACTGTATCTTCATCTTCCTAAAACAGATATTTTTATCTTTATAAATCCACCTTTTCCGCAACTTTTAGCAGATACCCACTTCCTTTTTCAGTAAAGAAATTTCAAAATCGACACACCCACGAATAGGTTAATGAAGAAAGATGGAATCTTTCAAGAACCAGACAAATACCCACTTCGATCCGAAGACAACTTGTTAAAATTGCAAGGAGAAAAAACAGAGGAGGGGAAACAGAAAATAGGATAACAGGGTGGAAATTGTAGTGAAATGGAAGGACGGAAGAGAAAAAGGGTCGGAGTGATTGGTGGAGAAGGAAGAAGGTGAAGATAAGGATTTGGAAAGATTGTCGTTGAGAATCAAAATCAATGAATCTACTAGACACGCAACTGTACTGTGGGGACAGAATATGTGGTTGTAATGAGTTCTTGAAGCTATTACTTTATGTCTCTTGTTGAATGGTAGTACAATTTTCTCTTGCTAGGGGGACTTTAGTAGGGTGAATTACGGACATGTTGAGTGGTTGGACCGTCAATTTTCTGACCAAATTGAACCCTCCGAAAGTTCAACCACATGACTTCAAAATGAAAAGATATTTGAATTAAATACGTAACATGGAATTGAAATTTTTTGTCTTTTTCTTCATTTGGATGATTTTTTTCCATTTTCACTACAAATTTACTTTTAAATCTGAAAATATCTGATTATATTCATTTGTGTGCAATTTCTTGAAATCAATACACTAACTCATACCTTCAAGATGACCGGGCTTTTTACCTTTTTAGTGTAAATAAAAATCTTTATTTTTTTTATGGTACTTTTTCTAAAAATTCCCATTTTGATGTAAATTTTTGAGACCATGCCACCTAAGCCACAAAAAGACAGTTTTTATTTTTCAGATTTCTAGAATTGCCTCTAAACTTTTAATTTCTTACAATCTAGTCATATTTTCAAAGAAATTCTAAAAATCGGGGCTCTGATACAATTCTTTTGGAGCCGATTCTTTATTTTGGCAGAATTAAAGAATTACTCTAATATTAAACAGTATTTTCAGAGTTTTTCCTCTTTTTTCAAATTTTTTTCAGTTTTTGATATTTATTCAAATATCGAGTACTAGCAACAAAACCTAATGGTTCTCTGTTCTTGAGAAAAAATTCCTCAAACTCACTCTGCTTTAGAGTCGATTCATTTAAATTTTCTACACTTTTCCAAATTTTTATTTAGGGAATCTATAGAAATTTGAAGTGAATTAAGACGATCAATAATAGAATTTAAGAGTCCTATTATTGGATTCTTATCTACACCATTATCTAAATGAAAGCAGTCAGAGTGAGGACAATTACTACTCATGAACACAATTATGATTATAAATATTTTTCTATTGTTCCTGCAAGAAAAACACTTCTATAATCACAATTCAATGATCTTCTTTCAGATCCTTAACTGCGTTTATCTCAGTAAACTAATTCTTATAAACAATTTAGCATATGCCTTCTGTGAACAGGGCCCACTAAGCTTCCGCTATGATTGTCACCACGGATGGGTTTAAAAGGCTCTTCTGTGTTGTTGGCTGCCTTACTCTTTGACTTCTCTTCAGGACTTACTGTGCACTCCTTAGAACAATCGTTAAGCTTTTCTTTAAGGTATATTGCCGGAAAGAATTTGATCCAAAAATCCTTTAATAAGATTTATCGATCTCAACGTTCTTTCAGCTTCTCTACAATCACAATATCTATTGTGACTTAAGAAGTGATTTTCGAACACACTGATTCCTGCCTCTCTTAGTTTTCTTTTCAAGTTTCTCACTTGAGTAAGATTGGTAAGATCTAGTAAACAAAGCTTATTAATAAAGCTCTCGACTATAGAAGGCATAAGAAGATTAATAGATTTTAACAAAGGATTTTTTTTACTCACAATTCTTCTCCCCGAATCAAGAGATTAGAGAGGGTATTTATACAACCTTGCTGGTGCCTTTAAACTGTTTGCCAGCACACACTTAATTGACATAAAGTAGAGACATTATTGAAGCTTATCTTATAACTGTAAAGTGCCTTCAATAATACAACCGACACTTGCATAAATAAATAAAAGCATCCATACAGCTGGTGTCTCTAGTCCTGTTTTCCAGCTTTACACACATGCTACTTTAATTAAAGATAAAGTTTCTTATCACTGATAAGATTCTCTCTTATCCTGAAAGAAACTCGTTCCCTTGCAGAGTAGGGGACCAAGCATCTTTGTTTGCTTTTTCCTGGCCCGTGACATCTGCCACCATGCATCTCAGTATGCATCATGTGTCCGTGACCCTACATGTCTGCCATCACATATATGTCCATATCTTCCATGTCTGCCATTACTGCTTCTTCTCTTCTTGCTTCGTCATCTTTCTTCTTCTCTTTAGCAATTACTTTCCATAGCTCAAAGGTCTCTTTTTTGAAACTTAATCTGGGATCTTTATTTTTTAACAGTAAATACAGCTCCCTTGCTAAGGATTTACCTCTCGCGAACTTTGGATCTTTAGCAGTTAAGACATCAAAATGCCACATGGACACAAATACTCTTCCATTTCCCAGAATGACATAGTTAGTACTGTTTACTTTCCGTTCTAGCATATCTTTGAATGTTTCAATGTGAAAGGCTTTACAGATTTCTTTACTCTTCTTGTACATCCTCCATTTCATTTTCATGGTTTGAGGATCATGTTTCTGGGGTTCTACCATTTTTTGAAGAGAGACTGGATGTATTTCCCATAGTTGATAAGGATATCGTACTCTACTATCCATCTCGTATTCTAGTATTGTATTTGTTATCTGAAAAGTAATTAATCCCTTCTTCTTCCTCAGATAACCAAAGCTTCCTTTAACAATACTTAGTAGCTCACTTCTACGTGGATCTTCCAAGTCGAATTCTAGAATATTGGCTATTCCAGCATCTGCAAACCTTAGATTCTCCACCGTTTTTTCTGCTTCAATTTGCAGGTTAAGCCATCGATAACTAGAAAAATTGGATGTAAGGGTGTACTTCTGTAGCTTCTCTGTATATTCGGTCTACTGAATCGACAATCTTGTTTCTGATTGAATATCTGACATCGCCTGGGAGATACTGATTCAGTTTTCTTAAAATCTCTTCTCTTTCTTCCACCCTTCTAACGAACTCTTCTTCTTTAGCTGTGGGAATATTAAGTTTCTTTTCCAGTTGCTCTATATACCCAATAGCTTTGTTTATGTAGAAACCCATGCTATCTTCTTTTTTTCATGATTAGGGCTTCCATTAATCCTGTATGAATCCAAAATCCTTCTTTTGAAAGATTTTCAGCATCAAATGCTTCTTCTTCTTGTGGAACTGCGAACTCTTTCGTCCCTGAAGGACCAGCAACTTCTTTTTCTTTAGAGTTGTCTTTAACAGGAATTTCTTCCTCAGAATTTTGCATTGTCTGAACAAAATCCTCGATTCTAGCAAAGAATCCTCCTACATCAGCAGGTTCTTCTTTATCTAGGCTTTTCACCACACTCGTCCATCCTGTTGGCTGGATAGAATTAATAGGTTCATCAGCATGTTCAGGCTTGGAGTATCTTACCCAATATTCATATTTCTTTGATGGTTCTCCAAGTAATCCTTGATCTCCTTCTAGAATTGGTGAATCATCATCAGAGAGTAACATGTCATCATCAGAAAAGTTTTTCCAAGCTTCTTCTTTTTCAGCTTTAGCCTTTTCGTCTATGGTTACCTGCATAGGAATGTTAGAAGACTTCTCCTCTCGTTCTTTCTCAAGAACCTGAATTTTTTCAAAGGATTTATCTTGAATCATTTTTTAATTCAACAGTTCTTTCGAACTCGTTTTGCTTAGCTTTTTCGGACAATTGGAGGACCAGTGTCCTAGCTGCTCACAAAACTAGCAAAGAAAATCTTTTGAAATCTTTACTTTCTTTGTCGTCATCTTCTGACCAGAGCCTGAGCTCTCTTTTTCTTCTTTTTCTCGCTTATGAGTGCACTATTTTCTAGAGTGTCCCTGCCTCTTGCAAAACCAGCATAACTTGTTTTTTACAGCAGGATTCATCTGTAGAATCAGACAATTCACGAGAAAGAGAATCAGCTATCACATTTTTATTTGAAGGAATATATTCAATATCAAATCTGTAATAGCTAAACCATTCTTGCAACCTTAAAAGCCTAGTTTGCCTAGCCTCTTTAAAGTTCAGATTCATAAAACGTTTAGCATAAGTAGAATCTGTTCTTAATACAAACTTTTTTGGAGCTAAGAAAATGTAAAAAGCTTTCATACCATTTTTAGCAGCTAACACTTCCTTTTCATGAATTGGATAATTCATTTCTGACCCCTTAAAAGTTCCAGACCAATACTTACAGATTTTTTCCGGTTTCCTTCCTTTAATTTTAAGAACTGCTCCCCAATAATTATCTGAAGCATCTATCTCCAAAACTAACTCATCTTTATCTGATGGTAAATTTAAACAGGGTAAACTTTTCATTTTTTCTTTTACCATGATAATAGCCTGAGTGTCTTCATCTGACGTCTTTTTTGAAATCCTTCCAAGGTATTTGGATAGATTTTTGATAAATTGTCAAGCATAGTTAGCAAGACCACAAAATCTTTGCACTTGCTTTTTATCCTCCAGTTTATCAGGAAACATATAAATTTTTTCAGAGATATGGCTTTGCAACCCAACTCTCCCTTTAGAAATTTCTATTCCTAAAAACTTAATTCGTTCTTTAAACCATTCTATCTTCTTTTCAGATAGAATCATTCCTTCTTTTTTGAATACCTCAGTCACTTGTTCTAAATGACTCATATGTTCTTCTTCATTTTGACTGAAGACTAACACATCGTCTATATAGA
>CANYBF010609454.1:0-21862 GCA_948192965.1 Dalechampia spathulata
CCCTCGGAAGGCTCGGGTTTATTTTCCTGACTTGTTTAGTTACTCAATTGAGTTAGCTAGATGAGTCGGGTGGCGACTCCACGTTATTTCACTGTGCACATTTATCACACCAATCGCACGCCGATCACGCGGGAATCACAGAAGGCCAATGAGTTTATTTTGGAAATGTACAACCGACTCATTGTGATTACCAACGGGTTGATGAAGCTTGGCAAGATGTATCAAAAGGATGACATCAACAACAAGATTTTGCGGGTGCTACCAAAAAAGGATTGGGAGGCTAGAGTGACCTCCATTGAAGAAGCTAATGACTTATCAGTTTTATCAACCGATGTGCTTCTTAGGAAGCTTCTCACACATGAGATTACCCTCAAGCAAGGTGTAAAGGAAGATAAATGGAGAGGGATAGAACTTAAAGCCTCAAAAAAGGAAGATGCCTCTTCTACAAGCAAAGTTGAGATTGATGACGAAATGGTTCTACTCTCCAAACGTGTCAAGACCCTCCTCATGAAGAAAAAAAAAGTTTAAAAAGGATAGCAAAAATCCATTCGAGGTAAGACAAGATATGAATCGAAGGGACAACTTTCAAAGAAATCCAATGGTGTGCTAAGAATGTAACAAACCGGGACACATGAGGAATGAATGCCCTCACCTCAACAAATCACCCAAACTATTCAAGAAAAAGGCATTGAAGGCAATATGGGATGACAATAGTGAGACAAATGAGGATGTGTTCGGTGATGAAGGAGCAACCAATTTTTGCTTCATGACATTCCTAGAAGATAAAGAGGATGAAGTAACCATATCATCTCAATCTTATTATTGCAATGATGATTATGATGATAATGATGATGAATGTGATGCTTTAGAAGCTTTATTAGAAAAGTATGAGCAATTAGCTAAGAAGCATAAATCTCTTAAGAGTAAGCATGCATGCATGATTAAGGATAAAGATGCTTTACAAAGTGAATTTGATTCTTGTAAAACTAAGCTTGAAAATGTAAAGAAAAAAAAAAGCTTTTAAAGGACGAAAATGCTAAGATTTTACAAGAAAAGAATTTGTTGAGGGATAATTTATCTAGGTTTGAACAAGATAAGGTTAAAATTGATTCTATTTTGAAACATCAAAAACTTAGTGGTAATAAAGAAGGTATTGGTTTTAACCAAACTCTTCCTACACCTCTAAAGGTACAATTTTTGTTAAAGCTTCAACTTCCACACAAAAACCAAAGGATTTCAAAAAGAAACATGTTTAACCTAAGGTTAATAGAGTGCATCATGGTCCATGCTCATGCAATCATAGCTATTCTCATGCATCTAGGAAGAAATATGTGCATAACCATTCTAGATTTAAGAATTTCATATGCCATTATTGCAATAGAAAAGGACATGCAACCAACAGATGCTTTTATTAGGAAGATGCATTGGAATGATGATATAAATGCTTCTAACCCCCAAGGACCCAAGTATATTTGGGTACCTAAGAAAAAGTGATAAAACTTGTCTTGATAGGTATGTTTGAGATCCGAGACTAGTGTAAATAAATGGTATCTTGATAGTGGATGCTCAAGGCATATGACCGGCAATACAAGCCTCTTCTCCATTCTTGACAAATATGAAGGAGTTAATGTAACCTTTGGAGATAATGCCAAAGGTAAAGTTGTTGGAGTTGGTAAGGTAGGTAAGGATTCCAAATTTTCTATTAGCAAAGTTTTATTAGTAGAAGGATTAAAACATAACTTACTTAGCATTAGTCAATTGTGTGATAATGGTTTTAAAGTTGTTTTTAATCATAAAGGTTGTTTTGTTTTATAGGATTAGTGATGATAAGCTAATTTTTTAAGGAGATAAAATAGAGAATATTTATATGATTGATTTAGACTCTATCCCTAATAAAAATGTGAAAGTGGGGACTCATGGCTTTGGTATAAAAGGCTTAGACATGCTAGCTTCGAAAGCATCGACGATCTCGGGAAGAACGAACATGTGGTAGGACTTCTAAAGATCAAATTTGCAAAGGACAAGGTATGCGAAGCTTGTCAAATGGGAAAACACGTAAAGTCCTCATTTAAAGTGAAAAGCAAGGTAACTTCTTCCAAACCTCTTCAATTGTTGCATATGGATTTGTTCAGACCAATTAGAGTAGCTAGTTTAGGTGGTATGCATTATGCACTTATAATTGTTGATGATTACTTTAGGTTTACTTGGGTTTCTTTTATAGCTCATAAAGATGATGCATTCAATGCTTTTCAAACTTTAACTAAAAATGCTTTTCAAACTTTAACCAAAAGAATGCAAAATGAAAAGGGTTATTATATTTCCTCAATTAGAAGTGATCATGGAAAGGAATTTCAAAATAAAAGCTTTAAATCTTTTTATGATTTGCATGGTATTCATCATAACTTTTTATCTCATAGAACTCCTCAACAAAATAGGGTAGTTGAAAGGAAAAACTGAACTCTTTGTGACATGGCACGTACAATGCTTAATAAGTATCAATTACCATCTTACTTTTGAGCCGAAACGGTCAATACCGCTTGTTATATCACAAATCAAGTTCATTTAAGACCAATTTTAAACAAAACTCCTTATGAGCTATGGAATAATAGAAAACCAAGAATTTCGTACCTAAGAATATTCGGTTGTAAGTGCTACATCTTAAGTACCAAGGATGACCTTGGAAAATTTGATTCAAAAAGGTTTATTCTTAGGATATGCAACATCTAGCAAGTCTTATAGGGTATTTAATAAACATTCTTTAGTTGTAGAGGAATCTATGCATGTTGTTTTTAATGAAACTAACTTACTCCAAGAAAGGACATTATTGATGATGATGTAGGAACTTTATTGAAACAAAGTGAAGAACCAGAACATCAACAAGAAGTTACACCTAAAGGTGTCGACAAGAAAGAAGTAAATGATCTTCCTCCTCACCTAGTTGCAACTCAAATTGAGCATGATCTTCCAAAGGAGTGGAACTTCCCAAAAGGACACTCAAAGGAGCAAATCATAGGTGAAACATCAAAAGGGGTAATAACTCGCTCTAAATTTAAAGATATTCATAACAATCTTGTATTCATTTCTTAGATTAAACCTAAGAATGTGAATGAAGCCTTAAATGATGATAGTTGGGTATTAGTTATGCAAGATGAATTGAATCAATTTGATAGGAATAAGGTGTGGACCTTAGTGCCTAAAGTTAAAGATGTATCTATTATAGGAACTAAATGGGTGTTTAGGAATAAGCTTGATGAAAATGGTGTTATAACTAGGAATAAAGCTAGACTAGTTACACAAGGGTATTACCAAGAGGAAGGAATAGATTTTGATGAAACATTTACACCTGTAGCTGGATTAGAAGCTATTAGAATGTTATTGGCATATGCATCTCATATGAATTTTAAATTATTTCAAATGGATGTTAAAAGTGCTTTTCTAAATGGTTTTATAAATGAAGAAGTTTATGTTGCTCAACCCCCTAGTTTTGAAGATTTTGAATTTCCAAATCATGTTTTTAAACTTACCAAAGCTTTATATGGCCTTAAACAAGCCCCTAGAGCTTGGTATGATAGGTTAAGTTCTTTTCTTATTGATCATGGTTTTGAAAAAGGCAAAGCAGACACCATACTTTTCATTAAGCATTACAAATATGATATTTTACTCGTTCAAATCTATGTGGATGATATCATCTTTGGTACTTCTAATGAAAAATTATGCAAGGAGTTCTATGAATGTATATAAGGAGAGTTCAAGATGAGCATGATGGGAGAATTGAAGTATTTCTTAGGACTTCAAGTCAAGCAATGTAAAGATAGGATCTTCATCAACTAAATCAAGTACATATAAGAAATGCTAAAGAAGTTTGGACTAGAAGATGCAAAGGATAGTAAAACACCAATGAGCATGGCTACAAAACTTTCATTAGATGAAAGCGGTAAGCATGTTGATCAAAAGAAATATAGAGGTATGATAGGTAGCTTGCTTTACCTAACTGCTTCTAGACCTGATATTATGTTTGTTATGTGTATGTGTGCTAGATTTCAATCACCTCCTAGGGAATCGCATTTATGTGCTATAAAACATGTTTTTAAATACTTGATTAGTACAATGCATTATGGCTTGTGGTATGCTAGGAATGATTCTTTTAACTTGACTACTTATTCTGATGTTGATGTTGTTGGAAATGTATTAGACAAGAAGAGTACCTCAGTTACTTGTCATTTCTTAGGCAATTGTTTGGTTTCTTGGTTTAACAAGAAACAAAATTATGTGTCACTATCTACTGCTGAATCTGAGTATATATCCACAGGTTGTTGTTATGCTCAGGTACTTTGGATTCAACAACAATTAAGGGATTATAATGTTTGTGTTTCTTGCACCTCTATTAAATATGATAACACTAATGCTATAAACTTGTCTAGGAATCCCATTCAGCATTCTAGAACTAAGCACATTGATATTAGGCATTATTTTCTGCATGATAATGTGCAAAAAGGGAAGCTTGTATTAGAATTTGTTGATACAACTCACCAATTGACTAATATTTTTACAAAACCACTTAGTGAAGAAAGATTGAACTTCATCAAACATGAGCTAAGTATGATAGATAGGTCATTTTTGAAGTAGGAATGATTGTTGGATCTTAGAAAGGTATAAAAATCCCTTAGAAGTCTTAAAAAAATTTTTGAAATTTTCATCTCGTACGGTCGTACTCCCTTCGGTACGCCCGTACGCCTTAAACTTTTAAAAAAATCATAATTTTTGAATAAGCTCACGTACTGCTATACGTATTCTCGTACACCCGTACGTATGTCACAACTCATTTCTTCAGAATTTGGTATAGTCGTACGCCTGTACGCGATGATGAATTTCAAACATTCTTAGTTGGTATGGCCGTACATATCACCCGTACGCCTGTACGCAATATGAAATTTCAAGGCATTTTTAGCTCATACAGCTGTATGCCTTGACCATACGCCCGTACGTAACTTTAAAATCCATTTTCAAACTGATTTTTCACATTCCAACTTTAGTTTTCTCTCAATTTCTCTCTCAAATCCCAGCCAAATCCTCTCAAACCAGTCTCAAAACACTCCTAACTCCTTTGCTCGCATTCCTGTTTGTAATTATCGATTTGATTTCCTTCCGTTCTTTCTTTTTAAATTTCAATTTTAATTGTTTCATTGCCTTTTAACCTATTTTCATTTTGATTTTCTGCTCAATCTACATTATTTTAGCTCTAGGTTCTTTAGAATTAGTTGCTTAAGATTGTGCTATGATCATTTGTGTCAAATTTTATTGAATTCTATGCAGGTACATCTTTTTAAGTTTTTTAAAAATTCGTTGAAACTCTGCTGACATTTTGAAAATTCTAATTTTTTGTAAAATTATCTATTTTTACTGATTTTTTTATCATGTTTGCTCCTACTGATCGCAGGCTCTTCCTCACGAAGGGTTAAATGCACTATACCTTCAGGCTCTGGGCCTCATGCGCCTACTCCTGCTATGGTTATTCGCACTTCTATTTTGAGTGAGAAGGTTTCTCTCACTCTCGCTTCGCGTATCGCTCCATGCTCTAACAAACCGAACTGGAGGATGACGTTCTGAGATATTTGATTAACATTGGTTGGTCAAATTTCATTTTTTTAGATAATAATTTCATTCAGACTGTAACTCTTGAGTTCATATAGTCCTTCTCTCTCTCTACCTCCTACAGTTGTACTTTTTGACTATTTCGGAGACATCATTCTCTTTCTGCGTCTGACTTTGATGCTCTTTTTGATTTTCATACCAACGGTATTTTGAATGTCTAATTTGCGATCTTTGATCGCAATTCCTTTTAGAGGGATATTGCCCTCGATACTCCCTTCCACCCCTCTCGACAGAAGGCATCCTACCTTAAAATCTCATACTCTTTTCTACTGTCATAGACTGATCTCCTATCTTATTTTCTAGAGATCTGAGTCTAATGATACCTTTACGGGCCCTGAGCTTATTTTCCTTTACTGTATGGTCACGGGTACCCCTATCTAATCTGGACGCCTGCTTCAGACCTCTTTCCATGAGGTCGGCCTTCAGAGCAGCCTGGCAGGGCTATTCTTTTTGGACCTATCATTCATTTCATCTGCCAGCAGTTGCACGCTTTCCCCACCATTCACCCCTCTCCTAGACCAAAAGGTCATAATCTTGATCTCTCTTTCATAGGGCATTTTATGCTTTATGAGCATGTTTTGGTTGGATACGTCATTCATTTAGAGTACATTACTAGACATATTGAGCATCTTTGGTTATTGGGTCTTCCCAATAACACTATCTCTCTTTATGGTCGGTGGGCTATTGCGGTCTATAGATAGTTATATATTCCTATTCCAGAGTATACTCTTGCTAAGCTTCTCATCAAGTCTGACTCTCTTGACGCTTTACAACAGGCGACCTTGAGTCACAAGCATCAGCGGTTCACTCAGGCTAGTTCTTCTTCTGCTACTTTTCCCGAGCCAGCTCCTGCAGTTACTCCTGCTCCTGCTACTGCTTCTACTTCTGATCTAGATGTTCCGCCTCCTACTACAGCTTCTTTGTTTTCTCTTGAGATGATCTCTTAGTAGCTTGCAGCTATTTCCATTAAGCTTGATTGTCTTGATGTCATTGAGCATCGTCTTGATTGCCTTGATGATATCCAGCATCGAGTACTTCTATTGATCAGCGATTGGATCAGCAGGCTGCCAAGTTACATGAGTTTCACATGACTACTACCACTACTTTGCAGTCTTTCAGCCTTATGCTAGACCCATTCATCACTCCACCTAGTCCCCCTCATGACCCATAGTGATTGTTTTGATATTGTCAAAGGGGAAGATATTTTGTATATTTTGGAGTTTAGGTCTAATTTTAGATTTTTAGACTAGTTTTGAGTTTTGATTTTATTCATTGTATCTAATTGTAGTTCTGATTATTGTATACATTTTAAGTATATATGATATGATGTTTATTCAGTTGATTTTTGACTTGAGTTATTATTGTTATGATCATGATACAGTTGATTTTTGACTTGAGTTATTATTGTTGTGATCATGATATATAATCATTGCTTTGATCATTTATAACTTGTTTCTTAATATGATGTATATGATGTTGTTCTGGTCATGTGTTTTAGATTAATTAATGGTGTTTTATGCTCTGATCATATGTTTTGATTTGATTAATATGTTATATGGCATTTATTCTAAAACAAAGGGGGAGATTTTAGAAGATTTTAGGGATTTTAAGAATTTTTTTCAAATTCGAAGTCTTCTTAATATGATTTTGCAAAATTGAACTTAAACTGATTGCCAATATCAAAAAGGGGAGATTGTTAGACCCATGATTTTGATGTGTATGTGTTTGATTGATCAATTTAAGTTATTTGTGATTTAAAGTGTATTTTTCATGTGTGGTACGGATGTACCATATTTGATACGGGCATACCATTTGTATGTATTATATGGTACGACCATACGGCGGACCGTACCAAATAGATTATGTTCTGGTATGGGCGTACCAATATGTGGTACAGTCATACCATGCTCTCAGGAAACTTGCTTGTTAGTAATTTTGATTCAGTACGACGTACCATTGGGTGACAAGACTGTACGTAGCTCTCAGGAATATTTGCTTGTCAGATGAATGCTTTCCGTATGGGCGCACCATTAGATGGCACGGCCGTACCAAGCTTCCCGCCTATTTTAACAGTATGATTTTTAAAAAAATTACTAATTTTAAATAATAATAATATATTTTCATAAAAAAATGTTTTATATGAAAAAAATTATTGATTATAAAAAAATTGATATTGAATTAATATAAATTTATTAAAGTTACAAATATATCATTTTAAAGGTTTTAGAAATAAGATATTGAATGAAGTATTATTTTATAAAATATATATAAATTATGTTTAATTTAACAAAATAAATAAATTATTATTTTAAGTATAAATATTTCATGAAATTTAACATTACAAAACTTTAAATCAAACAAACCTTATTTTAAATTAAATATAACAAATTTATTTGAGTGAATTAATTAAACATATATAAAATTTTGTTTCCTGTCTCATTGCATTCTCGATTATATAAGAAAGATATCGCTAAACTGCAACCCGTGAATATCGACATTTTGTAAATGACTGGGATTGAATTTGTTGAAAAATAAAGACATGGGGAGATTTTGTTTCATGAAATTGAAGGATAAGTTAACATATTATCCCATGGGGTAGATGGAATTATAAACTTAGCAAGCCCTTGTTCTTGAAGCATTCAATGATGCCAACAACACTCACTTCTAAAGGAGTAAAATTGACACCCATTGCCTTGATATTTTGTATTCAGGTCCACAAGCCTTGTCATCTTCCCATGATCTGCTATCCACATGTAATCAATTAAGCTGTCAAAATTTTTAAAAAAAATTATAAAGTTTAATGCTTTTTATAAAAATACAATTTTTATAAAAATATGAAATTTGAAAAAATATTTTCAAAAATATGAATTTTTTGAAATGTATAATATACTTAATAAATACTAAAAAAATATCATTTTAATGTATATTAAGTATTTGATACCCAAATTTTAAATTATAATTTTTTAATATTAATTTAAAATATTTTAACAAATTTTAATTTCATAACACATTTTTATAAGAAATAATGTATTATATATTCAAAAATAAAAAATGAAAAAAATAAAATAAATGAAAAATGATAGTTTTGAAAATAAAAAAATTAAAAGGTAAGTTTTACGAATAACTTAAGTGCCTATGCAATATTTCCGCAATTAACCCTAAAGTTTAATACAAGTTTAATGCAATTTTAATTAGAAAAATAAAAACAAAACAAAACTAGACATTTTCATAAATATTCATTATAGGTTAAATAACAATTTTATAATCTAGCAATATAACTACTTTTTATGAGGAAGATGAAGGTAGGGATATGGTTGATGGATGATATTCAAAAATGCAGAGACATGCACAACAGTTGCAGCTAAACAATATCTTCCACAGTTTCTTACGCATATCCGTTTGAAATCAGTTCATCAACTTGCAAGGATTGTGTTATCTCTATTGATTGATTGATACCTTTTATATAGTTGAGAATCAAAGTCATATTGATGCAAATAGTTTGCTGCAAGTAAGGGAATTGTAAAACTTGTCTGTAACGTAACCATGTCAATTCCATTTGCCTTTGCAAACTTCCAAGCAGCCTCCTCTGCCAAGGTCTTTGCCAGTATATACAAGGGCTGCAAAAAGAACATTGATTTCACAGGGTCGTCAGGATATTACGTTATTTGTCATCGTTTTATAAACATTCTTTCAAACAAGGGATGAGTGACGGATTGTCCGACAGTAAGCAGGATCTGAGAACCAAGTTTCATCAATCACAGCATCAGGCGTCAGAGATTTTCCATTGTGAATTACTGAAGCCATTGAAGAAGTTACGACCACTCTCTTCACACAAGGGTTTCTTTTGCTAGACCTTAAAACGTTTAATGTTCCCTTCACTGCTGGATCAATCAGTTCTGTCCGAAAAACAAATGTGAAATGCTTTTTAAGCATGATTACAATTATATCATTTACTTTTTAAGGAATAATTATAGTAAATAAATAAATGTTAAATGAGGTAATAAATAAGTTAAGGAAAAAAATCATGAAGAACAAGGATGATAATTTTTAATATGATCTTGAGTTTAACATGATATAATATGAAAAAATGGACTTTAAATGATTTATACTTAGGTTGATGTCAAATTCATATAACTCACTTACGAACAAGATAAGTTAAGATTTGACATGTCAGGCTAGATTTGATCTAGTAATTTATCAGTGACATAATTATGAAACTACATAGTTTTGATTTTATATGTTAAACATATCAAATAACTTGTACCGAGTTAATCATATTATATAGATTGAAAATGCTAAATAGGTTCCTTTATAATATACAAATTACTCGTATCAAATGGATGAAATCAAATTATTTATATTAAATTTAAATATACATATTTAATCTTTTGGCACAATTAGAACTTTATACTGTATTCGAATAGAGAATTACAAAGACAACAAGTGAAAATGGATATCAATTATATCCCACGTAAGAATAAAATCTGATTTTTATCAAAATCATATAGACTAGCAAATGTAATAAACAAATGCTTAAAAGTCAATATTAAAGACCAACCTGTGGATCATCTAGGTAATATAAAGGGCAAGCAGTATGAAAACCTCCTTCACAGTCATCAACGATTGGATCAAAACAGCCATCCTCCATCAACTCTGCTTCGAACAAACGAAGCCTTTCTTTGGCTCCATCTAGTGCACGTAAGTGTTGCGTTTTCTCAGCATCATCTGTGTGAAGCGGTATCCCTAATTTGGTAAATGTACTTTGACCATTTCCATGGTGAGATTGAATTTATTAAGAAACTTGATATTATATTAAGTTCAATTAAGTCCAACTTGATTGATTTTTGTATATGTGCAGTATGAAAAGTAAAACTAAGAGAAGTTTCGACTTTGAATCTCTCCATCTACCGATTTAATCAAAATTATTACCAGCATATCATCAGAAAATACTAAGTTAACAAAAGAACGGTATAAAAAGAATAAGAAAGAGGAGATAAATATAATGGAGCTCACTCAGATGACGAACAGTGGCTTTAACAATATAACCTCTCTCAAGCAAAAGCTTCACAGGCCATGAAGCTATGTAACCTAATCCTCCTGTCATACATACCACTTTTCCTTCTCCACTCATCATGACACTTAGCATTTTAACAATTATATAACATAATTGATAAATCTCAACCTAATAAAAATTTGCATAACCATTCTATCAATTATGACCAAGAAAAATAATTTTTCATAAGCAAGCACATAATAGAATAATTTAAATCCTGTCAAATATCAAATGCTTTAATCAATGCATTAACAATAACCATATTTTGACAACTTATTTTCAAGGAAACTTAGATTTTTTGAGATTCTCAATTCAGCCCTAACAGGGGGTCACTCTCCCATTACTAATCTTTCCATACATAAAAATTACTTAAAGGAGCATTAGGTCCAATCCACCTAACCCAACTAGCAATGATATAAATTTTATCTTTTAGATGGTGTTCTTTTTGAATTATTGTTGACCTCCTAGAGGGTATAACTTTCCCAACATTAACAACTCCGTACGTATAGTTTGCTTAAGGGAACCGAGTGCCTTACCACTCAAATCAATCAATGTTGGTAAATACATTTTACTTCTTTCTTTTCTTTTGCTTTTTTTCTTTTTTTTGGTCCTTGAAACTTAATTTTAGCAAAATTAATATTTGACAAGAATAAACATTTCTATACATACACTAACAAATGAATCATGCAATTTTATCCAAGTTTAAGACATGTGCATCTCCCTTTAAGCTAACATCACAAAATCCATAATATAGTGCATAGATGTTAAACATTTATCAAATGAAATCATATAAAAATATCAATTTCAGTCATCATAAAATCCTCAATGTAATCAATACAAACAAGAAAAATAAGAAAATTTAAAAGATAAATAGAATAGATATTACCTATTTTTTAGTCTGCTCATGAAGAATCTATCAATTAAGTGACGCAGCTCATCTAATTGGATAAGAATATATAAGGCTTAACAATTGCCAATACTTCTTACATGGTATGAGTGCGCGATTTCTGCCATCGCTTAGAGCGAGGCTTGCGAGGCTTATGGACTGAGGACACACTTGGAATGAAAGCACGAACTTCCCGAGGGGCTACCTCAAGGAGTGATATGGACTCGAAAGAGTCGTAAGGGAGTCACCATTGGATGGTTCCAGATTGGTTCAACTGACCCATAGCATGAATGCTCTATTTTGTTTTGGATATGAATATTTTATTTACTTATGGAATTGAGTACTCATTTGTTCTTTATTGCACTCTGTATTGTTATATGATTGATCTCACTTTAGTGTGACCAGTTGGAAACAGGCATGATAACATCACATTGTATGAAGTTTCCATGCTACACTCCTATAACAAATCTGTGTCATTTTGGGATATTGATAATGTGATTGATGATGAACTTAGTCATAAATTATGACGACTGTTCCTTCAGTTCTTTATCCATATAACTAATGGATGAGATTGTTATGGACACCTTGTAAGACTGCTTTTGAGCTCACTTTTGATATATGTATTTTATTTATCATATGTTAGCCCAAGTGGGAGATTGTTAGAATTAATATTCTAAATGTGGGCTAAATATGTAAATGTAAAATATATACGGCGGTCAAATTGAATAGTCAATTTTTAATTGTGGTCTAATTTTGAATTATTGACTATTAAGGTATTAAATAGATTGTGGGATTAAAGTGTAGAGACCCTTTTACAATTTCTATTTTGTTAAAGGACCAAAATAGAAATTGACCTATCCCAACAGGTTTATATAAGGTCATGATCTCCAAGGAAATAGACATAGAGAGAATATTACGTTCCTTTGAGTAGTGCTTCCGCTAAAATTCTGTTCTGTTTTCCTTGGAAGGCAACGAACCTACATTTGTCGTCTTCAATCTCAGCATATCATGATGCAAGGTACGCTATCGATACATAATTGAATCCGGTTTCTTGATATCTAGTAATTTTGCATGATCTAGGTTTTACGAGATTTATGGTTTAATCTTTAACAATAAATACTAGCAAACTCATATGGGAAGATATAAATTTTAACATTCTTATTATTATTGCTACTCCTTCTCGATCATATATATTAGCTTCGACTCAGTTCCAAGGTTCAAGCACATGGGCTTCGCTGGTAACCTTATGGGCTGATTTCTGGGCAACTTTATACGGGCAAAAATTGTAAACATAGAATAAATCTTAAAATCATTTAAAGATACTCGGTAATTAACATATAATAAATAAATAAATTTTGAAAAATATGAGCAGTCGTGTGAATCTCTCTTTTCTATTAAGCATATAAAAACCAAGATCCAGGTAATATAGGTAAATTTAAAAGCATAAAATAGAATATCATTTTTAATTATAGGATTGTCTATCGATTGATTAATATTAAAAATTTTATTATTAATAATTAATCATATATGAATTAATTATAAAAATAATTCGATTAATTAATTTTTTGATTTTTAAATCATTATTTAAAAAATACTTAAAATTCAATAGACTATAACACAAAAATACCTTTGGATGTATCTTTTTATTTCAAAGAAATTGGTAAGATTCTTTTGTTTTATATTGAAATGAAACAACATGAACCAGCTTTTAACAAGGAGGGGAGGGCATACAAGTGATTACCAAACAATCATATAATAAGACTTATGTTGCAATACACACTCAGAAGATAGGTTAAGGGATTTCATAGTTAATTAGCACGACTAGATTAAATGTTAAGTGTGGGATCTGATTTTGTCTGTTTTAGGAATTTGGTGCAACATCAAAGATTAGGAAAGTAATTATCCCCACCAATCATAAAGACCCAAATTCTAAAAGAGCCTTAAGCAGTCAGGCAGCTCCAATACAAACAACACATCCTGACAGGATTCTCACTCCCCCCTTTAGAAAGAAGTACAGATTTTTGTGTAGTACAAAGGAACTTTTGGATCCTAATCCCATTTTTCTATGATTATTCTGGAAAGCACACTTAGTGGAGAACTAATTACATAGACATAAAGAAAACATCAAGCTCAAATAAAATCAACCCACGTCCATCCCAATCTTTTTATGTACATATCTTCCTTATGGTGCTCCTCAAACCCTAAAACAGGCTTGGTTTTGTTCATTCTTTCCTTTTGTTTTATGGATAAATCACATCATTAGTTGCTTGATTCATTTGAATTAAACACCAACCGTCCATATATACGTGCACGCATATTACAAGTATATTGTGTTATGTCAACCTCAAGAAACACACTACATGTTTATAGCTTATATTATCATTAATCATTTATACCACACGCACCTCAACTTGAGGTCGTTTAAGACTTTAGTTTAATTCCATCTAACCAACCAACATTTCATAATTACAAATAACTAATTTTTCTTCTTTAAGGATAAAAATTATTTACTATTTCTATTAAAATATTATTAAGAAAATAATTAAGGTATCTCTCATCATCATATAATTATGTAACATATACATGATAAATCATAAGTATAATGATAACTATATGATATATTTATTAGATATAAATTATCTATAGATCTTATTTAATAATTTAAGTTTCTAGATTAAATGGTTCGATAATATGATATTGGGATAAAATATTAACAAGTTAACAGTTTTGACTTCTAAAGAATGAAAGGAAGCAATGAGTAGTTAAGTAATTTGGGTCCAGTAATATTAGTCTAAAAGATAAGGAAAGGTACATAAAGAGAGCTAAAACAGCTAGAATTTATAGCAAGGATAATAAACACTAAAATCAAATAAAATAATACCAAATGCATCAAATAGAAAAAGATCAATAACTTGCAGGAATGAGTTAGGCAGGAAAGTAAAATTCATAGAATAAACAAGTAGTGAGGGCAATACTGGTACTGGGTGATGCTATTCCGACGTGTTGGCTTTTGTCTTGTTCATGCGTATGCATAAATTTAGATGGGAGCAATTCATTGCCATCGAAGGGACAAGGATAAGGAGATGTCATTACTTTGTTTATTTTATTATCATTATTATTAGTTGAGGAAATTTACGGGTTTCGGCTTCTCATCGAAAGGGATGTTATCTTAATTTAAGGCATGGTGGTTGAGGCAAACAGATTAAATAAATTATTAAAGAATCTGGTTCAGTTTCTTTATGTTTTGAATCAAGACTGTTGCTTAAAATAATTCTAGTTATATCTTAAATAAATGAGGCAGTTAGGCTACTACATTATTTTTCTTCTGTGCGAATCTCATAGCCTTGCCATTTATAAACTACCCACTCCTTACAGCATCATATGGCTTCAATTTCTAACAATTTTTATTCATGTTGGAGTCATTTTTGTATTTATAACATCTTGAATTTTACTTGTCATAAAATTATAAAAAATTTTGAATTTTTTAACCATATATATATATGTCATGGGTTGTGATTTTTAAAATTAATAATGTTGTTATTCGGTTATTTTATAAATTATAGAAAAGGATATATCATGAAAGTTGTCATCATGTTAAGGAGGATTTATGCTTTGATACTTGGCTTTTTATTCCCATTTATTAAAAAAAAAATGAAAAGAGAAAGGTTGGAAAATTTCTGCATGTAAATTATATAATTAGCTATATATATATATATATGTGTGTGTGTGTGTATGTATATGTATATACACACATACACATGCATTATCCAGAGAGAATAAAAACAAGAGATTATATGCTTCCTATCTTTTAATACGCAAAATGAGGATTAATTGCATGAATCAAATCGTATTGGTTTGACATGGGCCATTTCAATGCAAGGATATTATAATGCTTAGATATTTGTCCACAAGCGTCACATGATGTTTAATCTTGAAATACATACACCCTATTCAGTTTTAATTCTCTTTTCTTTTCATGCCTATGTATCGATAATAAACCTATGTAGATGATGATGTTAATATCAGAGTTTATGGATTCATCATAATGTTATATATATCTATTAGGATGATTTTTTATGTTGCAAACCTGCGAGAGAATTCAAAATTATTTATATCTTTTACTTTCTAATCAAAGAATTATGAAATATTTGCTTGCATTAGAGAATTAACTTTAAGAAATAAGATAATACTATATATAAAAAATATACTATGACTATGTAAAGGAATAATGAAAATTAAAGTAAAAAATATGAAAAATAAAATAAATAAAAATTATGTAAAGAAAATAAATATTAAAATATAATTTATTTAGAGTAATTTTCTTGATTGATGATTGTCGTTCTTTGATGATTACCTCATTTACTATTTATATTTTTTATTTCCTTCTTCTCAAGTATAATGCTTCACTTTTTGATATCAATTTCCTCAATTAATACTTTTAGAAACTCTTTACATCCTTTTCAAACTGCTTTCATTCATTTTTTAGATGTTTCTCATAATCTATTTAATTAATTAAAAATAAATTAATATTACTTAATTCATTTAATTAATTTTGAATTATAAAAATAAATTTATTTTTTGATATAGATAATATTAACTTTTAGATGTTTACGCTGATAATTCTATGGAATCTTTGTTTTTCTAAGCTCCATCCCAAACGGGAAATTCCTGCAAAGTATTTTTAAAAAATTACATCATATATAATTTTTATTAATTATATAATAATTAATACGTAGGGTCAAAATTTCAAATATTAAGACAAGCGTAGCACAGCAACAATATGAGCAATATTTAGATTCTTTTTAAAATGTTGGCCATGACAATCAGTTCAAATGGCAGGTTTTTAATGTGTGTGCATATATACAGGCAAATAAAAGAAGGCAAGGTTGAATATGAAAGGAAGTACTTGGTCCCCATTTTGGGTGGAAACAAGAAGCAATTTCTCGATAAGTTAGATCATAAATTCATTGAAGAGAGCAGAGAGCCTGCACATGATCAGGTTCGCCAAGATGCCATCCTGTTCGACGTGCCCTAAATCAACCTCCCACTAATAGTTGTTCTTTCCCTTTTCTTTTTTTTATTTTTAAAAATCTTGCGGCTTTTTTCCCTTTTTTTTGACCCGTCATAATGAGACCAGGCAAGTCCCCTTTTTTTCCCCAACACTGTCGGTCGATCACAGGGATTTTAGATGAGAAATTTCAAGGAAGATGCTTACTATTCTGCAACAGGTGAGATGCATGTTATTTTTGTTAGTTTTTGGTTTGTTTTTTAGATATTTTTTATTATTATCATGAACCTATCATAATAATATAATATGCCTAAACTATTAGTTATTTATTCTAAAAAATTGTATATAAATAATTATTTTATTCATTGCTGCTGAGGATTTTTAATGGAATTGTGAAATATTATATTGATATGAAGTAATTTTATCGAAGGTTTATACTAAATTTATATTTTGTAAACTATTCAAAGAAATTATTACTTCATTTCTTTGACAAACTTAGGATATAGCTTATTAATTGAAATAATTATAAATATGAAATTTATAGATATATAAATATAAAAAAAATTAAACTATTGAAATTTAGTTATGAATATAAAATTATAAATATTGTAATTTTATTTAGAAACATTTTACTTTTATAAATTCATTAAAATTTAGTTAAATTTAATAAGATTTGATTGATTATTTGGCTGATGATGAAAGAGAAGAATGAAGGGCAAGAATAGTAAATAAAGCATCTGATGCAGTTACTTGATAGCTACATCCCATTCCCATGTAAGATTCTTGGCAAATGGATGCAGCTTTATAATGATTGCACGCACAGAATTGCCTTGTCGCTATAAAATTCACTCCCATCCTATATTATATTCACCCATTCAGCTTCTCTGCCCATTCTGGGTTTGCCATCACAAAATCTTACCCAACACATTTCCATTTGCACCTTCCTCTTCTTCTTCTTCTTCTGTCTTCTTTTCATGTAGTTTAATCCCATATTGCTCAACGGCATTTTCTACATTAACAGCATTTTTTACATTAACTGTATAAAAAAATATTGAAAATCATACTACATAATTCAGTAATTAATTTTTGAAATTTCGATTTTGACCGTTTTCAGTCTGTGAATAATGCAAAATATGCGGTTCTTTTAAATAATATATATATTGCTGTAAAAGGCATGAAAGAAACATAGCGTTGCACGTGAATTTGTCTCTAACAGAAATTGCTCCATTAAGGGTAAAAGCCAAAAGGCAAAGGAAAGCTCCTTCATATAAAAAGCTTCATCACTCATAGCTGTCGAAGCTACCTTTACATTTGTTATCGTAGGTGGCACTATCATACATTAATTACTAACAATTATTTATTTATTTTTTAAAATTATTTTTATAAATTATATCTGAATATGCAAATTTCAAACTTAGATTTAAAAAATCATATTAATTAATTGATATTTAAATAATTAATCATTTTCTAAACAGAAATGAAATCATTATTTGGAGATGCATGAAAACAGAGATGATAATAGTAATGATATTAATGAAAATAGGCGTTCCCCGCTGGCATGCCCGAAAAGGCTGGCTACTGCAGGAGAGCCATTTGGGGATTGTAAGAGAAAAGAATGTGCCATTTGTAGGTGAATTCAGCCATGCATTCTACTCAACTATAGCCATTTGGTGCCATTTCAGATACTGATGCTCGCTTTTCCTCCCACCTCTTTATATACCTGGTAAAACCCTTCTGTTTTTTTTCTTTCTTTCTTTCTTTTTCTGTATGATCATAATCGACGAATAAATAAATTAATATTAAAAAATATTTAACTTTTTTAACAAAGAAACCGTTGCTTCTTACGGTATACAACCTGTCTATAGTCTACCATCTAAATTGCTTGAATTCGAATCATTATATCGTATATATAAATTATTATTCAAAAAATATTATTTTGTTATGATAAAGTTATTATTAATGCTATTAGTGATTTTTAAAATTTATTAATTATTAACCGAGAAAATTAATTAAAATAAAAATATCAAATTAAAACGAGCCGGTATTTCAATAAATCAAACCGTTATTAAGGAGATGTACAATCCTGCCTTTTCCCGATAAACGAAATGTCATTTTCGCAACAAGATGTTTTAAAAAAGTCAACGGATTCATTGGTTAGTATAAGTCCACGTGTCACGGCGTTGTAGTTAGTAACCTTTACTCGATCATAAATTGAAACTTTACTTGGGCCAACTTTTTCGAAAGTTTAATTTTATTTTAAACATTCAATTGATTTCAATATAAGAATTGTAAAATTTATTTAAATTAAATGTATTTGTTTGATAATTAAATTTATAAAATACATATCAAGCAACCTCTTTATAAGAAAAGAGAAAATATATGAATTTATCTTGAAGTTTGATCAATTTTTATTTTACATTTTAAAATATATTATTATATTTTATCATCTATTTTAAATTATATTAGATTTATCCAATAAATCAAATAAACTATTTGAATAATTTATGTAAAATAAATTTATCCTATTATTGATAGATTTGACAAAAGAAATATAAAACTTAAATTATTAATATATTCTTGAAGATAAATATTCTGATTCATATTTAAATAAAAAATTCAAAAGAATAACAAATTCAAATCAATTTAACTTATTATTTGGTTAAATGATTTCATAAGAATTATTTGGTATAATTTTCTAACAATTTTTATTATTTTGATACTAATTTTCTAGAATTAGTTTATTTTATTGGTATATTTATTTTAACTATTGACGTATAATAATTTAAAAATTTAAAAATTTTCTAATTTATCTAAAATGTAATATTTTTTCATAAAATCTATCTAAGGATCAAATTTAAAAGAAATGTGTGCCACATAGATGAGATATTTTAAAAATTTTATTAAAATTTCAAAAAAAATAGTACATTTTTTCAAAAGAAAATCATATAATCATCTATCGATCCCATAAGGGAAAAAAATCTAAACCAATTAATATGAATCTCAATATATATGCGCAAGTAAATCCTATTAGATCTCACGATATCATGTTTTCTGCCACCCATTTTAATGAACAGGATACGCAGCAATAGTTTTTTTAAAATAAACAAATAATTTAATAATCTACAATTTTTAAATATTTATTTTAATTTTACTATTAAATATTTTTTTCTGTTCTGAATATAAATCTTGGTTTCAAGTTCTATAAATAATTTTAAGGGGAAAAATGTATTTTGTTGATGGATATTTTGCTGCAAATTGGAGTAATTTATAGATTAATATTTAAATAAGGAAAAAGGGTATAGAGGTTCAAAGAATTTAGACAAAGAGCAATTAAGGAATTAGGTGATATTTTAGGGTAATAAATGGAAAGTAAATCGAGGTTGAGATTACGAATTAAATGCTAACCAAATAAGCAAAAAGAAATATGGAAAGAAATAAGGGGGGAAAATGGGGAAAAAAAAAGAAGAAGAAGAGAAGGGAAATTGGAAATGGAAATCAACGGAAAGAGACAAACGAATCAAAAGGAAAAGAATCCAAATTCATAACATCACACGCATGTGGATTTGTATTTGGTTTGAAGAAAAGGTCAAGTTGACGGTTTCATTGGATTTTGTAATTCCACTAAATACTTAATAAAATACAAATCATTTGGTGAAAATAGGACAATTAAATTTTAATCACCCTCATTTTTAAAAAAAAAATCACAAAATTCTCTATTATTCAATTATGCTTCAACTGTCATTCATTTATTACTCTGCTTTATTTATTTATTTATTATTTTTCAAGAAAAAGGAAAATTTTTTAGATCGTATATGAAAAAAAAAACTGAAAATGGATTCCTCTTTCCTTCCTTCTACCGTAATCATCATAAAAAATAATAATGATTACAAAAATTCAAATTTTATATCATTCAAAATTAATTAAAAAAAATACAAATATTGTTGCTTTCTTATTCATTCTTTCAAATAATTTATTTTATTTAAAAATCTAAATATTTATATTAAAAAATTCATCAAAGATTTTATAGATTGTACTTAAGAATAAATCAGATATAAAATTATCGGTGATTGATAGATGAAGCATAATAATAATAGAATTTAAAACTAGAAGATCTGTCGAAAATATTAACTTCAAATATTTTTCTTCTATGATAAAAAATATTATCGGATCATCAAATACTTGCCTTATCAAATTTTCCGACGTAAATAATGTTGAAAACTTCACCCGAGCTCGCTCTACACGATACGTATAATATATTTTTTTATTATGAACTCGAGAAATGATCGTATTATAAAGTTTTCTATTTATAAGCGGTGAACCGAATCAAATATGACACGTATTAATATTTATGATATATATATATATTAAAAAACTAAAATTGTATAAAAAGGTATAAAAATGAGATAGATATATTTTCGAAATATTGGTATAGTGTAAGTAGATAAATTTCAATGATGCAATAAAAGATCTAGAAGACTGCAATCAAATGAGTCAACTCAATCATTTATATATCATTTATTTTCCCAACAAGAATGCATGCAATGTTTTATAAATGAACTTGAATTCTTTCATTTTCGCAATTAAAAATTAAATTATTTATACGAAAAATATTAATTAAAAAGAAATTGGTTTGGAAGTAAAAATAGAAACACGTGCAAAAGCGGCCGTTAGCGGTTTCGGTTTCTCTCCTGCTTTGGCCCAAAACGCCGACTCTCTCTTCTCTTTCTCTTCTAAAACCTTTTGTTGTATGTGGTAGACCCCACACTCCTCCTTCCCTTTCCTTTTTACTCTTTTTTTTTTTTCTGTCAAAAATATTTTCTTTTTTTTTATTTTTTTTTAAAAATAATTCAGAAGTTGCCCACGATATAAATCCCCGCGAGGAGGTCCCAACATTTCCCATTGACGGCGAATATTAGCAGAAAAACCCAAGACCCTGTTTGTGCGAGTGGAAAATAAAAGAATAAGAGAGAAAAGTGCTAGTGAGTTGGGTTTTGATTCTTGTAGCCGAATTGTTCTTTTTACATCACTGAAAGTCTCTGTCTTTTTTGCTCAATTTGTGTGAGTTCTCTCTCTCCTTTTCTCCTCTTGTTCTTTCACGAGCCACTGTTTTTCTTTTTCTTCAAGTGTGTGTTAGTGCCATTCTTGTTCATGTTGGATTCTTCTTTTCTTTATTTCTCCTGTATTATTAAATTCTCATGCCTTTTGAGTTCTTTGCTTTCATAATGAATAGAGTTTGTTACAATTTGGTATTGATACTGCTTTC